>CAOLHI010004840.1:0-95554 GCA_948474755.1 Ctenosaura bakeri | reverse complement strand
CTACCCACACCTAAGTAAGACCAGATCATAGACTGAGATTGTATTAACAGCTAGTCTGGCTCAGTGTCTCAAAGCATGACACTATGCTGATTTTACAGCACAAACAGCTGTGTGCACCAGATGTTGTTGGACTACATTTCCCATAGTTTCTCATCTTTGTCAATTCTGGGTAAGGCTAATGGGAATTGCAATCCAACAGCTTCTGGAGGCTCACAATTGCCCACCTGTGCTCTGCAGCACTATCACAGTTGGGTAACAGTGTGTCACTTGCGGAAGAAGGAAGTTAGTTCTTTAAGGCATAGGAATTGTAAATCGTTTGCTGATTGCAGTAACCACCTTTCCCTCCTCAAAGCACTCCTGTGCCTTTGACAGCTGGGTGTCAAGCATAAATTCTAGAGGCAAACTCTTTCCCATCACTGTATCTGCACACTGGGAAAAATGAAACTAGTTTTGCGCTTTTCACATAGTTGTCAAAAACACAGAAGCTTTGCCAGAAGAAAAGCCTTCAATCCTGATCAGCGGCCACATTGACTTCCTTCTGGCACTGTGTTGAATCATGGCTTTTTATTAAAGTCTTCAGGGGCTGAGTTCTTTCAAAATGTACATATGCATTGTTCTAAACAATGTTAACCTTTTGAAGCTATTTTGACTTGTTAAATTGTTTGATATGCTTTTAATCTGTTTACATTATTTTTATTATTTCAAAGTCTGCATTGTTTTTGACTTAACTGTATATTGATCATATCCGTATGTTGCTCCAAGATCCCACAACATAGGTCAGGATATAAATATTTTAATAAAAAAATAATTCTGAATATATGGAGGGACTTGGAAAGCTGGATTAAATCTATGTGGGTGACAATAACCAGCGGTACGCAGAAGATAGATGTCTATCAGCTCCAAAACTTATCAAACAACTGGAGTGAACTAGTATAACTAGTCATATTCAGTTTTTTAGCGTAGGCAGGATGAGCCTATCTGTATTGGGGCTTCAGAAGTGCATCTAATGTGCAGGTGCAGCAAATTTGATTCCTCATCACAAAGCACCCATTCACAAACCACAAATACTCCTAATCTCAGACTTATGTAATATTGTATTATTCCGCTACTGTGGTTCACACAGTGGTGACTCATGACTCTCATATCAGTGGGGCATTGAATGTATTCCAGGTTTTAGTCTGAACTTTAAGGGAGCTATCCAAGATGCTGAGCCTATTTTAAGGACAGGATTCAATACCTTAGGTTTTTTAAAGTTCATATTCAAATCCAGAGCAGATTCATTGTCCCCACTGATATGGGAGCCACCAACTTCTTAAAAAGGATAGACCAAACTGCATGCAACATATCTGTTTCTACTTCTATATCTTGACTTCTGGTTTCATATCGGTAGTAGCCAGAGAGTCCATAAAGCTCATGTTATGAGCCCAGAGTTTGGATATGACAAGATTCAAAAGGAAAAATATGTTTGATATGTGGATATAACAGGACAATTAAAATCTTTGCTTATTCAAATCCTCTCTCATTGTCGAAGCAGCAGGACAGTGGAAGGATACATCAAAAATGTCATTCCTTAGCATGTACCTTTTGTTTCCAAATTACCCAGCAACCTAAATCAAAAAGAAGAAAATGGAAGAGGAATTAATGCAGCCATCTGGAATGCATAACACAGAAAGATCTGCAATGCATTACATGGTCTGGAAAGTGGCTGGTTGAATTCCAGGGAGCTAAGATAGACTTCAAAGTCTGGCTGCACATCAGTGGAACTGCTGATCAGCTCAGATATTTCAAATGGGTGTCAATGAATGCATTTGTTACCATTTTTCCTCTCTTGTGTTCATATGGGAAAACACAACCACAGATAGGTTTCTCCATTAATTTCATGCTGGCTGGCTTTGTTTTATTTTCAGCTATACACTGTGTATTTTTAACACGTATATGAACTTGTTGTGAAGTGTATTTTCCCAAGCCTAGTTATGTACTTGCATGGTATGTCAAGGCCAATAGCAGTTAAACACACATACACACACAATAGCACCAAATGGCAAAATGTGAATTTTGAAAGTGATTTTCTTGGTAACAACCATATTTTTTCTGAGGCAGGGTTTCATGTATTATCAGGGAGTATGATAAAAGATAACCAGAAGTTAAGCAGGATCAGCTCTGGTTAGTACTTGGATGGGAGTCCAACAATGAATATCAGGTACTATTGGCTATATTTCAGAGGAAGGAACTGACAAAAACCACCTCTGAGTAATCCTCACCTAGGAGAACTCTGTGAAATTCACAGGGTCGCCGTAAGTCAACAGGTGACTCAAAGGCACAAACACACCCACACAATTAGTCTTCACTTCAGAAATGTGGGTTCCTCTTCTATCCAGCAGGATAGCAGCATAGTGGAAAGGGTTCAAACTCCCCTTCCCTCAAGCACATGGTCTTGATTGAATTCATCCCTACCCCTGCAGCTACAATTGTTTTTAAAGTAGGACATCCAGTTTGGTTTGGTTCATACTGCCATTTGAAATACAGTTTGGATTTTGTTCCGTAGTATGGAGACACAACTATAGGAATTCTTAGAGTGTAGAGGCAACATGGTGTACTGGCTTGAGTGTCAGACTAGATCTTAGGGAGACCACGGGCTCCAATCGCCATTCAGTCATGGAAACATACTGGATGATCTTGGGCAGGTCACATATTTTCAGCCTAAGAGGAAGGCAATAGCAGACTCCCTCTGAATAAATAAATATTGCCAAGAAAACCTTATGATACAGTCACCATAAGTTGGAGTCATCCTGAAGGCCCATAACAACAACATACAATCCAGATATATAACCTTGCTGAAGATGGTCATTATTGTGCAAACCAAGCATATTCCCCCTTATCACCACTATAGTCATTTCCAGATTGTATTGTCTTTATAGTACTGTATAACTTTCCTGAAAAACTCTAACTGGATTTCTACCCTCCATAACCAGTTCCTGTTTTATGAACATTTGAGACTTCTCAGAGAGAAAAGAACTGGTCAGGTTGAACATGCCTGCCTGGTGGACAATGACTCATAGAAGGTGCAGTCTAACAACATCTAGAGGCCACATACTGCCCACTGCTGTCCTAGGGGAAGGCAGGGAGGAGGTCATTATGTGGCTTTTGAAATTATTCCATCAGATAGTTTTAAAAAAAATCTCAGCACCCTTCACAGATGGCTGAATAAAAGTGCAACCTCATACGCACTCGGCTGGGGACAAACTCCCCTCTCAGTAAACATGGCTGTAGCATTGCTCTGTAAGGTTGCAATCTGATATATAAGTATTTGGGACTTAGGCCCAAAGAACACAGGGGGACTTTCATCTGCATAAAAATAAACAGCAATTTCCCATACATTTGACACATACAGGACCATAAAAGGATGTGTACATTCACACTTAGATCTCCTTTCCCTCATACACAGACATACATGCTGTAATATGTATTGCAACAAAATTGTTGTAAGATTAGAGAATGGATAAAAAAGGATCTCAAGGACTGCTTAGAGATCATCAGATCTGCTAGTGATCCTTTTGTTAGGCACATCCTTTTGTGAGGAATCCTTTCACTAGGTAAAGTGTTACCATGTAAGTTGGGGGTCCTGGGAGGGGCGCCCAAATAGCCAAATAAAAACACAAGTTGGGGGAATTTAGCTTGAGCACTCTCTTGGCTAAACGAGAGGCAGGGTAACATTAGCAAGGATCTTTAACCCTATGTATACAGCGTCAGGTCAGAGAGTTGCTAGACAAGATTTTAAAAGTAACAAATAAAATTTTATTAAGAACAAGCAACATGAAAGACACAACAAATACTAACTAACTTAGAAATAGAACTGGAGAGCTTTGGGGATGGGTAATACGACACCTGGTCTCATAGTCCTGGAGAGAAAGACGGGGTTCCGAGGGAGAAAGCTCAGCGTGGTTTGCTGAGGGGAGTTTCCTTAGACAACCAGCAACAAGGCAGGATGGAAGTTCAAAGTAGTTCGAAGACGTCCCAAAAGTGGGGACTTTTTATAGGGTGGAGTGTGCCTACAGGCTATGCTATGCTCAGTGAGAACAAAGGAAATTTGGAGCTGGACAAAGGATTCGGAAAAGGTCAAGTTTTGCATGATTAGCTTAGCTCTTAATGACAATAGCGTGGCCAGTACGTTGATGGCCCGACATAAAGAAATGGCTTGGCTCTTGGCTGAGTGGCTTTGTGTGGATATGCACTGAGCAAAGCCGGTTTGCAGGGAGGTTTTTTCCTAAAGCAATGGAGAGGCTTAAGTTGCCTGTTTGAATGAGGTCTTGGAATGTACAACCATTAACGGCCGTGCCCAATACGTGCTTGTCTGGTGAACCTCTGCAAACACGTGGAGTAGGGTGGCAGAGAAAGGTCAAGCAAAGACCGAATTATTTGATATCAAAAGGATATCTAGTGCTCTCACCAGACATATCATAACCGTGATAACAAAAGCACAGAGGATATGTTGCCATGGAACTTCTTTATACAGGATCTCTTGGGTAATGTTCTCAGTAGGAAAGCCTTCTCCCCTTGCACAGGATGGATAATCCCAGAACCTGTCTGTGAGGGACAACCGTGATTTGTAAAGTTGCCTGGTTGGCAGTATTCCCATCCCTGATATTTCAGGACTGAGTTCTGAGACCAGCAATAGGACCTTGTGATATCTCAGGGGCAAGGTGGGAGAGGTTGACTAAAACTGATTATTGAAATCGCCAAATTTCAATGGACCCACAATTTGGGTAGATGTCAACTAACCAGATAATATGGCAACCCAGAACAGGGAAAAGGGGGACCCACAGTAGTTTGGGTGGCCTGGCAAGCATCAGAGTGTGCCCAGCAGTCACAGCAATTGCTGCCACTCTCTTCAGGACTCTCATCTTGCACAGTCTTGCATACAATGTGCAAGGAGGCTCATGGGTTGCAATGCTGGTGTTCTCTGTCTTGCCTTACTTCAAAAGGCAGAATGGGTTGATGTGCATGCACCCACTCTCTTTCTTCCCACCTCCTTCATACAGCAAATCTAAAAGTTCTAGATATGAATGATTTTCAGCATCTCATTGTCCATTTCTGCACTAGATTGTTATAGTGCTATTATTCCACTTTCAACATCCTATGGAATCCTGGGGTTTGCAGTTTAGGGAGGGGCCTCCTTAAACTGCAAACCCCAGGATTTCATAGGATGTTGAAAGTGGAACAATAGCAACATAACAGTCTGGTGCAGAAATGGCCAAACTCTCCAGGGCTAAAAATTTGGCGAGTGAAGGGGCAGAATACATACTCAGAAGAAATGCCTTTAGTTTATCCCCTGCCCTGTAGCTATACCTCTTCCCTCTCTCTTTCTGTCTATCCACCTACCTAATATCCTGTCTTTCTCCCAGCACAGAACCTAAGGTGGTTCCAGATGTAATTTTGCTTTGTAATTCTCATGTGTTCCCTTCCATTTCTCCCACAATGCCACATTTCATTTTTCATAAACAAAATGTTCTAGATATGTATGCTAAAGTGGCAAACTGTAATGGTGCTGTTGGTTTGTGTATTTCCTCAGAGATGACACACACATGCACAAACACAAACACAGACACAAACACAAAAACCTGTGTGAAATGAGTCTTAAAGAAGACTGACCACAAAGAAAGAGGAAGCATGGGGGGGGTGATCTTGTCTGAGAAAACAAATACAGCAATAGGGCCTTTGCAATTTACTGCTTTAGCCCTGTGTTGTTGTTGTTTGCCTTTGACCGTAAGGTTAATCTATCAGGGGCTTTTCTTGGCAAGATTTTTTCCTCCAAAGATGAGAGAGTACAACTTGTCAAAGGTCACCCAGTGAGTTGCCGTGGTCATGGCCAAGTGGAGATTCAAACCTGGATTTCCAAGACTCCTAGAGCAACACTCACAGCATTACACCATGCTGCCTCTCTTTAGCACTTTGCCTTTAGAAAAAAAAAAATTAAAAATTAAACATAATGAGGAAGAGAAACAGGAAATTATGTGTGGATTGCAAAATCTTTGGAAATATACTGAAGAAGGGTTGCAATGGGATTGGGCACATCCACATCTGACATCAGAACCCACATCAGAAGGAAAATGGCAAGAAATGAAATGAATATGTACCATCTTTCTATTGAAGTTGGCTGAAATCCTATTGGGGACTTGCCTCTTTGAAAATAGACTTATGTCTGTGGGAATTAGAATTGGGCAGTTCTACAACATCCATATCCAGTAAAAGACTGTTACATTACTACATTGGGGAGCCAGCAAAGTAATCAATGCACAATGAGACTGATGCACAACAAGACAATTGAAGATTGATCCTATTAGTCCCACTGTGCATTGGGACACTGGCTAGGGAGTACTGCTATGCATCCGACAGCCCAATGCACATCAGTACACATGTGCCGATGTCCCATTATGCATCTTCACAATTCACTAATAGGGTTTCTTAGAACCTCTGCTATGTAGCTAAGCATATGTAAAGTTATGTAACTTACACCATGATAGAGGATTCTGGCCACTTCTGACAAGAAGTGATAAGAGGTGATATTAAATCATGCAGCATAAACTAGCACAAATTGCCAATCTGTATGAGTCCAAAGACTGCTACATTGGAGCTTGCTGAGTATTGATTAATAATTAAATGATTAATGATAAATAGGATAGGGTAGCAGTAGCATACTAGGTAGCTAGTATGCTACTGAAATAAGGAAGTCTGGTCTATTGACCACCACTGCATAATGGTTGATTCACAAGAAATCCCCGATCACTGAGTATTACAGAACATCAACTCTGTTGGTTCAGCTTTCTGCATAGGTTAGATCTGGGGAGGTCACATATGGGAGGGTGTGACCAACTTCCAATTTCTTCCCCATGTCTTGGTGTCAAGTTGCACTATCTAGAAATTGGTGAAAATGAGAGCAGAAGTAATATCTGGCTTTCATTTCCACCCCATCGTTGGTTTTTGGGGTTTTGGAAAGTTGTTGTTGTTTTTTTTAATTGGTCCTCCAGGCATGGCAATTTACCAGTTTGGGGTAAATTCCTTCCCCATTCTTTTGAACGTGTAGGAGCTTTTGAGAGCCACAGTTTCCTCACACATGAGTTACATACAAGGAATCAAGAATGGAAGGAAAATAGTAATGTCCACAAACTCTTGCACAAGAGTTTGCACAAGAGTCCATCCAAAACTAGTATAGGTAGATTCCTATTTGCACAAGTCGTGTGGAAGAACATTTTTGAGTTACTTTTAAATTTCTCAGAGAGCAAGAGTGGAAGAAGACTCACAGGAACCTCACTAATTCAAACTGATGTCTTTCCCATATGCATCCATATTTTTGTTCATGACAGTCAAGTGTTTTGTTTTATAAAATGCTTTATTTACCATTTTCAGTGTTTAATTTCCTCCTTGCCAACCCAAGTCAAAACATAGCCTCATGATATGCCTATCTATCAACTCGCATTTGAAAGTATGATTTTATGTTCAATCTGTTGTGTGTTTGAAAGCAATTTCCAGCTCAGAGTCAGCAATGAGATCATGCATGTAGCATTTAATGGCAAAAAGGGTGTGTTCCCCATGTTCATAATTATCTAATGAGGAAAGACGCAAAGTCTTTTTGAGAGCCCCCTTGCTTCATCCTGTGCATGACGGAGAGTCCCATCAGGATGCCAATTTTTTTTCTCTCTCAAGATTTGCTGCGGTGATGAAAAGTCATTGATTTTACCACACAAACAGTTATTTTACATGCAATCCCCTAAGGGATTGCTTTGGCAAAGAAGCTTTGGAATCAGTCATCTGATTTAGTATACACAAAATAGTCACATCCTCTTTCTTTCTTTCTTTCTTTCTTTCTTTCTTTCTTTCTTTCTTTCTTTCTTTCTTTCTTTCTTTCTTTTTTCATGGGGTAGAGAAGACCTGGAAAACATTAAAGGTTCTCTAAGCAATTAATTATAGGTATGAAAGACAAGAAAGAAGTGGCAAATGTATAGATAAGGTACATATGGTGTGTTGTCAAAGGAGCATCCCTTTCCCATTACCACATTCCAGAATTATTAATCATCTCAGAAAGCAAGTCAGAGCATCTTTGAAATGATTAGCACACACTGCTCCCTCTGGTTTTCCAGACATTAGGGCTGGTTCTGACATAAGCTTGTTACTGAGGGAAATGGTAGTAATGGTAGTAATATGACACAATTCTCCTTTCCATTGCATATACCTATCTGGGGAATTGCTTTCATATTCTGCTTGACATCCTGCTCTGCCATGGTAGACTTGATTCCACCCAGTACAGTATTTACCATCCCTGTGGATGATTCCCAGAATGCTTTGGGAAAGACCAAAGTATCAGCCTGAGACAAAATAATAACTTTGCAAATCCAAGAAGCCAGCACTATCTGCCTGATGCCTATTGCCTCAGAGGGCAATCAATTTGCATACCCATCCATATGGCTGACAGAGATCTCTGTTCAACAGCAGAAGTAATTATATTTAAAAAATGAGGGCAGTGGTGTGCATAAAAATATATATTAAGAGTTTGTTCTTACATACACCTTCCTGAAACCATGCCTTGTTGCACTCAGTGGGGCTTACTTCTGAGTAGATCTGCCTAGAATTGCATGATAAGGTTGCAATTCTCTGTCCTCCTCCTGGGAGTAAGGTCCACTGAACTCAGCAAGACTGGCTTTTGAGCATGCATGTATAGGATTGCACTGTAAGAAACATGCATTATACTAATTCCCATTCCTGTTCTGTCTTTAAGATGGTTGAGAGAGACAGGAGGAATAGCCTGTTGCCTACAAACTGAACACACTGTGTGGTCAAGCAGCTCTAAGCAATATGCTGCCCTAAGAGGAGAATAAATGGTATATTCCAAGCAAGAGAAAATATTCTGTGGAGCATTTGACTACTGCAGAGCATCTACGTTAATTCTTGTAGGTACGGAGCTCTATAGAACAAGAATGTAAAGAATGATGTAAGCATGCTTGCACAAGTTCATAGGAAGTACTAGAAGGGTTCTTTAGTGTATTTTTTTATAGGTGTCACCTGCTCTGTTCCTTCCTTGCTCATAGACAGATGCTTTTCAGGGTTGACTTCAGTTCAACCCACCTACTTCTTCTCAGCTATTTTCCTTTCTCCTAAATATATAATTCACTTTAATGGTGGTTGGCTTTCTTTTCACTGAAAATGTTCTTACAAGCACCAGCTTCCATATATCTTATAGGGATGAATGGGGAAATGCAGGCGAAGGGTTATCTAAACCCGGTGTCCTGTTCAAACCACCTCTATCACAATGATTTTTCAGTGGAGTCAGTTGAAAGTTTCAGCAGTGTTTTCAACGGGGATATGTACACTGCAGAGGAACAAGGTGCCCCAAGGCTGACTCCAAGATACCTGAACAATGGTAGAAATTTTCCATGTTGTGGTTGTGTAGGGGCATAATAATTAGGAAATAATTAATCAATAGCTTAATAGTAGGCACACTGAATTAGGAAAAAGAGCAACAGGGCCAGGCAAAACTAGAAGAATGTTTATGCCTGCAGCTGGGTGTAGATAACAGGAAAATCAGCTTGTAGAACTTAGGTCATTTCCTCACGCCGCTGTTATAGCACGATTATTCCACTTTCAACATCCTATGGAATCCTGGGGTTTGCAGTTTGGGGAGGGGCCAGCTGTCCCCTCCCCAAACTGCAAACCCCAGGATTCCATAGGATGCTGAAAGTGGAATAATCGCGCTATAACAGCGTAGTACGGAAATGGCCTTAGAATAACAGGAAGCTAAGCAGGGCAATGGTAGACAGAAAAAAGAGATAACTAACTGAGTAGGCTCAACAGGTGTTAAAGAGAGGTAGACTTTGTGGGTTGCAGCATCCAGAGTAGGCTAAACTAGGCCAAGAGGAGGAGGAGTGACCACAAAAGATGAACTTTGATGACCGAGAGCCTCATAAAGCTTCATTTTAATTAGGGATGGGCCAACCGAATCCTCAAATCCTGGGCAAGAATTCGTGAATCCAAATCCCTCTGCAAAAACAGGAAAACCAAATCTTTCGAATCCACAAACCAAATAGTTTGTTGGAGACCAGGACGCCTGAAAACCTGGGAGACCAGACATACAAGAGGGGATGGCAAGTAGTTGAGTTTTTCTCTTGGAGTAATAATGACCTTTGCTAACAATTTCAGAAGTTACATCTGGGGTTGTATTCTAAGATATTTGAATTGAACATTTAAGTTCAGCACTTGACTGGAAGCTACAGGCTTGAGATTTCAAGGACAGCTGAAACATTCCTTTGCATAGCTCCCTTGCAAAGCTCTTTCAGACACAATTCTGGGGTTTGTACTTTTACAAGGTGTCACAGCCTTCTCTGCCAAAGTCTGCTGGTGCATCATCAAACTACAAACCCCACGATGCCAGAAGGAGCTATGCAAAGAAAATCCGGTTTTGACTTGGATTATCTCTCTACTGTAGGATCCTGTTTACACAGGCAGGAAAATGTGGAATCCACATTTTCCTGCCTGTGTAGAAAGGGCCTTCATGTCATTTTCGATCTGGGGAGATCCTGAGGCAAAACTATGACAATTGTCCTGGCCAGATTTCTTTAGATGGAGGTTTGCCTTTGCCCAGGCTTTTGCTAAGGCTGAGAGAGTGTGTCTTGCCCGAGATTATCCTTCCTTCCCTTGCTTTTTAAACCCTTAAAAAAAAAAAGAATTCGAAAGATTTGAGATTCATGAGATTCATGAATTCCCAGAACCTTCCAGAGATTCAGATCTGGATTTGGATTTGGAAAATTCTGGATCTGTCCCATCCCTAATTTTAATATTAAAAATCACACCCCTAGGGTGGCATCTGGTATTTGAGACCATCTATGTAGACATGCGCAGTGCTTGTATGCTGACATAATAATGTATTCATGACATAGTTCCTATACGTATTTATTTGGATTAGCCAATAATTAGCATTTCTTGCTTCTGTAATGCATACCTAGCAGGGTATAAAGCCACCTGTGTGTAGCCATTTTCTTTGGAGTAGTATATTTTTAGTGCCTCATGCACAACAGCTCCCCTCTTGTACAAGAGAAAAATAAATTCCTTTCAGTTTTGCTGCTAATCCACTTGTGGTCTAAATTCATGTGGTAACAGTTGTGGTTCGTGGTGTTTCTGTTATCTCCCAGCCTCCCTCACTTCTTCAGCAGATCGGCATAGCAAGCATGGAAGAGTCGTTCCCCTGTAACCCAAAAACCAGTCCCATTTGTTGGGTAATCAATTCATGAGAAATAAAGTAATAACAATATTCACAGAATATATTTATATAGAATATATTCGTATTTAGAACAGTGCTGTGTGGCAAGCAAAGCTGAGACAGGGTCAGTCAGTGGCGGAGCTTGGAATGTGTGTGGAGGGGGCGGGGCTACAGCATGAGGGGTGTGGCCACTGTGGGGGCGTGGCTGTGGTGCGTGGGGGCATGGTCAGGGGGCACAGGGGCATGGCCAAGACATGCAGGGGCATGGCTATGGGCTGGGACACCCCAAAAACATTGCCACCTGGTGCGAATCGCCCCCCCTCCCCACATCCCTACGCTACTGGGGTCAGCATCTCAGCTTTGTCCAATTAACTTTATTATTGAGCCGTAATTTAAATGTGTGTGTCTCCAGCCCTAGTTTAAAATTCCTCATCACTTGACCATGATGTGTACAACATGCTGGTTCACTCTTCCTGGGTGAATTACCCCTGAATCAGAGGAATGAAGGATACAATATATTGATTTAAATGACTATTGGCTTACAAATACAGGCTGGCATACTGTTGATTCCTTACATCAGTTTCAATTCTCTTATGCATGTGCAACTTCTCTTTCGATTGAAGGTTATGGAATCAGAATTACGCCTATTGTACATGGTTTTCCATGGTCATACCTCATGCTTTGTGAATCCATGTGCAGTGCCCATTTTGTTGGGCAACATGGCAGTTCTGTAATGACAAAGTGTAAGTTATGCTACATCTCTTTGACGCAACATCATTGCCACCATATTTAAATATTTCCTGTATTTAAGGTAGGAGCATTTTGTTGTTGTGAGCCTTCAAGTGATTTCTGACCTATGGAGACCCTGAGATGAACCCTTTATGGGGTTCTCTTGGCAAGATTTATTCAGAGGAAGCTTGCCTTTGGCCTCTGAAGCTGAACAAGCGTGACTTGTCTAAGGCCATTTCCGTGCTAGCCTGTTATAGCGCAATGATTCCACTTTCAACATCCTCTGGAATCCTGGAGTTTGCAGTTACGGGAGGGGCCAGCCAGTCCCTCCCAAAACTGCAAACCCCAGGATTCCAGAGGATGTTGAAAGTGGAATCATCGCGCTATAACAGGCTAGCGCGGAAATGGCCTAAGATCACCCAGTGAGTTTCCATGGCTGAGTGAAGATTTGAACCTGGCTCTCCCAGACTCCTAGTGCAACAATCAATCATTAATATTAAGGCTTTTATTCCTTATTCTTCCCAGTTTGTGAATTAGCATGCTGCATTTTTATATATTAATATATAAAAATACAGTATACTGATTGAGAAATTGGATAGAATGAGGAACTGAAGTCTTAATGTTAAGGGTCAGGAAATACTCACTAGAAGCCTCAGGAAGTCTATTCTTGTTTTTGTTCTATATCCTCCGCATGACATAGTTTTGGATAACCATAGCCCTGAGCATTTCCTCTGTTCATGTAATCTCTCCCATGTTCTCACACGTCACTAATTCAGTTTGACCTAACTGGGGCTGTTTGTTTATTTTCTTTCCCACCGTTGCATCCGCTTAAGATTCCCTTTGCCTACATTTAAAAGAAACACTGCCAATCATAGGCAAAATGGCACTGCATCTGTAATCCATATGAAAACAAGTTTTTATTGTCTTTCCCACACATCTGATTTCCTACTCCTTGCCAGTCATCAAGACAGCAGTTATTTAAAAAAAAACTTGGATGAATCTTGTTTAAACATAATTTAGTGGCTCCATTAAAAATATATGGTCCTTTGCTTGTGGCCCTTCCATTTATAATTCTGACAGGTTTTTCTTTTTGAGAACTGAATACCTTAAAGGAAAGACTTTTGAGTGGCTGCTGTACTGTTTCAATTGTTTTGTCTAACTGCTTTTAATTTTTTTTTAAAAAAACTACTTTTTAACATTTTATCTTTTATGTATTAAATTGTTTTGCATGTTGTTAATAGCTGAGTCTATTCCAATGTTGATCTATTGTATTTTTAACTATGTTGCATTTGTTTTAATTTGTAAGGCATTTCGAGCCCAAGTTTTGGGGAAAAAGTGGGATATACATGATGCTGGTGGTAGGGGTGATGATGATTCTTGGTTGTATCAATAGGAGTATGGTGTCTAGATCAAGGGAGGTAATGGCACCACTCTATTCTATTTTGGTTAGACCTCATCTGGAATACTGTGTCCAGTTCTGGGCACCTCAATTCAAGAAAGATATTGACAAGCAGGAGTGTGTTCAGAGGAGGGTGAACAAAATTGGTGAAGGGTATGGAAACTATGCCCTATGAGGAGCAGCTTAGGAAGCTAGGTATGTTTAGCATGACAAAAAGAAGGTTAAAAGAGGACATGATAGCCATGTTTAAATATTTGAAAGGATGTCTTGTTGAAGATGAAGCAAGCTTGTTTTCTGCTGCTCTAGAGACTATGATATGGAAATGGATTCAAACTATGGGATAAGAGATTTCACCTAAACATCAGGAAGGGCCAACTAAGAATGGCTCATAGCCTGATTTCTCATCACCATAAACCCTTTTTAAATGTCCCATACACACCCAAAGAAGGAGATGGGTGAGAGAGGATGTATAAGGCCACTATTCTGACCCACTCCCTTTCCCTCTCTTTTCCCTGACCTGAGCCATTTCTGCACTAGGCTGTTATAGTGCTATGATTCCACTTTCAACATCCTATGGAATCCTGGGGTTTGCAGTTTTGGCAGGGGCTGTCCGGCTCCTCCCGAAACTGCAAACCCCAGGATTCCATAGGATGTTGAAAGTGGAATCATAGCGCTATAACAGCCTAGTGCGGAAATGGCCCTGGTTTGGACTCTGGGTGTCCATTCTCCCCACTGTGCCTCCGCTCCTTTCACACAGATAAGCACACACACATTTTTATATATGTGGTTTTTCCACTTTTGTGAGGGTCCTGTGCCCCTAACCCTAGTGAACAGGGAGGGCATACAGCTCACTACTTCTAGATGTTCTTTGACATGTGGGGTTCTTAAATGAACCACATTTGTCAATGTCTGATCACCAATTTTAAATCCCCAAAGCTCTCATAATATGCTAATACTGTTCCCAAGCTGAATGCGTTATGAAAATATATGTCAAAGATTATGAGGCTTTTTCAAACCCATTTTATAGCTTTCACCTGCTCACATGGCAAGCACCTGGTGATATGTTTTCCTGGCTCTATACTACATTCTGGCTTTTCTCTTACTTAAATAAAATAGCTCATATTATTCAGTAACTAAGTTAGCCAAATGTGATCCTGCAGAGGATTTTTTAAGTATATTGTTTGGGAAAATTTAGTTTCCATTCAAACCATTCAAAGCTCTTTTAAAATAAATACAGGTTAGACATTCAGACCAACGTAAGTTATTGCACAATTTGCAAAGAAGACAGGACTACATTTCTAAAACATGTGATGTGCAAATGATCAACTCACAGCACAACCCAAAGCATCTTTACTTAGAACTACTTATCCCTGTGTTCATTGGAATACTGCTCTCGGGAAAGAGCACAGTAGCCTTAAGCAGTAGAAAGTAATTAGTTTGCATACAGTTTTCAGAGGTGCAGTGATGTCATGTGGGACATATGATGGGTCAGTTCTCTTTTATCTCCATTGATTAGCTTATTTTCTTTTCAAGTCAATTCACCGCTGCTTGTAGACTCAATCAACAAAAGTTTCATCACTCTTTAAAAAGCAAAGCATTTTACCATCATCCTCACTCTGAACTAGCTTTGTTTTCTCTCAGTGATACTATTATACAGCTAATCCGATTAACTTTTACAAGGAAGAAGAGGTGCTCCACACCCTGAAAAAATGTGTCAAAACTGTTGATCAAGGCTTACCAAAAAAGTACAGATGGCTACCACAGGCTGCCTGTAGGTACATTGCAGGTCCAGCCCATTTGTAATGTCCTCTATACTGGTACAGCTGAGTTGCTAATTGAAGTAGCAGCAGGACTTTTTGTTATTAAAAGGTAGGAGAGAAACTCTCTCACTTCCTTAAGGTAAGGCTAAGAATTTTGGAATTCCTCTTGTCCAGGGACATCCATGGGGAATAAATGACCATGCAGAAGTGTGTCCATGGATGTGGGGGAACAGATATTTCAGCCCCGTTTTTGCCAGTATCACTGTGCACATTGATTTGGTACATTCTAGACATGAGACTGCAGATTCTCCCAAAGTAAGTGTTCAGTACACAAAATGAAGCTCCAAGCTTTGCCATACAAGTCCTGGGAGAGGGTTTTTTTTTTTTGCCCAGTTAGCTACTCTTCTAGTTCCCTGACATCATATTTTTATGATTTTTATAAGTTGGTTTCTCCTGAACCAATAACAAATTTCAAGAAGCTGGGGCTTAGTAAATGGTTAGTAAATGGGTTCTCACTCTTCCTCATTGAACTTGTGGGAAACATGAAAGGGCACAGAAAATGTATTTCAACCCCAATCTTTGAATGATCTATATTTGCAATAGGTTTTGAATGCACAACATTCAAGCAGTTCTCTTTCTCCTGGATTGCTGACATGGCCCTAACAGGAAAGAAAGAAGGAACGAAAGAAAGAAAGATGGAAAACATTTAAGTTTAAATTAAGAACACTGTACAAATTTTATTTCCTCCAAGTTAAGTTTGAACAGGACATATTTGATGTCATTGCTGTGATATATACACTCTTTCTGCAGCATTTTAAACTTTACAGTTCTGATATCTCCACAATCACTGGTGTATTATCCAAATTTTGTAAAGTTATTTCAGACAGATATGAATGAAACCGAAGTTTAGATACCAGCTGATAACCAATCGACTCAGTTTGTAGAAGAAGCAGTGGAGTTGTACTTTATTGGCACCTGCTTGCTTATCAGCCTGGTAGTAACTAAGAGGTTAAAAAAAGGCTGAGTTAGTGTGAGAAAGCTCATGTCTATCCCATTCCACCTCACAGTACTCTTTGACACTGATAACAAGCTGAACAAATTCCAGGCCATGTTTAATGAGCACATATTTTATACAAATAAGCTCAAAAGAGCTTACCCATCTCTAATTAAACTAGAAAAGAAGCATTTGTCCTAATTGGGCAGCATAGCTGAAGAATTAATTGTGAGACCGCTTAGAATTGCAATCTTATGGCCCAGTTCACACACTGAGAAATGCTTCCTCGCATCTACAAAGTACACAGGATTTAACAGATGCTTTTCTCCCTTCCACTCAACATGCAGATTCATACACAATTTTGAAACCTCCTTTTTTAAAAAAGGTAATGAGCTATTTATATAATGATCTCTGAAGCTATCTGAGGTTAATGCTATGGTATTGTTAGCATAATATCATAATGTGTGCCTGAGAACAGGGCCTCTCTGTTAATATAATGATGGGGTTTTATCCAGTTTCTGGGCAAAAATTTGGAGAGAATCTCTTGACCAATCTCAAAAGAGCAATTGTTGTCTTCAATTGGACAGTAATAAAAAGGCACAGAATTGGAATTTATATTCCTTCCAAATGAGACTCGATGTTGCCAAGTCTTAGAAGAATTAACTGGCATAACTAGTACATTTTGGAAGACGTTTGTTTCCTGTGCTCTTTCCAAGCAGAGATCACTAGAGCTGGGTAGATAGCTTCTCCTTGTTTTGCTGCTCTCTCTCCTTTTAGGTTGATTTACCAATGAAAGCATGTTAGGACAACGCTGCTGCTTGCCCAGCCAAGGGCTGCTTCAATAGAATGTAGCGGATTGTGTTCTGCCTCAAGCATTATCAAGAAAATTGTCAGTGAAGTGTCAATCGCTAAAATCTTTTATAGCTGAGATCTCTTAGGTATGAAACAGGAGAAGAAACAGCCTCTCAGAAACAGGTTTGGACATGCAGCACATTAGTGCTACACAGCCCATCATTCCCAACTACATTTTATGAACCCTATTTAATACATAAAAGCAACTATATTTTATGAATCCTATTTAATACATAAAGTTGAGCCTAAATACCCTAAAGGCACTACATCCCATCTGATCAGGGAAGCTGAACAGGGCCAGTCCTGGTTAGTATTTGGAAGGGAGACTACCAATGAATATCAGGTACTGTTGGCTGTCTTTCAGAGGAAGGAACCGGCAAAACCACCTCTGAGTATTCCTTGCCTATAAAAACCCTACAAAATTCATGGGGTTGCCATAAATTGACTGGTGACTTGAAGGTACATACACATATTTAATACATATTATGCAAGGAAGCCTTGATCCAGTTCCTTATTTCTTTTTAGCATCACCATGATGTAATAAGATCTGTGACAAGCTCTGTTCAATCATGAATTCAATCACTAAGTGACTTTGAGGAAGTCACCACCCCTTAGTTTATCTGATTTCTCAGGGCCCCCTGCTAGCAAGAATGAGTATTGTAAAAGCTCTTTGCCTAGGGTGTCTTATTTTACACTTTTTACTAGGACTACAACCTAATTAAAGAGTGATTTCAACCCATTTATAGTACTGCTTTTAATCAATCTAGCAGTTAAATTTGTTTACTTATGGATAAAAGACAACATTTATAAAGCAAAGAACATAGTTTCTTTATTTGTAGATGAGGTCTGCCTGTTTCAAAGCAATTAGCTTTTCAAAACAGGTATTATATTAGAAGAAGCTTTCTTCTATTTATGAGAGAAGCAACAGAGTCTCTTTCCATCTGCAGTCTTTAGAAGTGCTTGCATTTTTTAAAAAAAGTTTGAAATTTATAACCAAATTAATTGATGCATGTTAAAGTCAATTAAAGTTCTTTAAAAAAGTTAATTTAGCACCAGTCTTCTGGTGCTTTCCAGATGTGTTGGACTACAACTCCCATCATCCCAACCACCGTTGCCTCCCAAACCTGATGTCCTTCAGATATGCTGAACTAAATCATTGTAAACCACTGAACTAAACCATTGTAAACCACTCATGGCAATTCTTATTAGGGACAATTGTATTTATAGTCCAAAGCTGCCAGGTTTTATTTTTTTAGGCTCGAATTCACTGAGGCAGTTAGGAAAGTATAAGCTAGAGTTTCATATTTGTAACTGCTTCATATTCATGATCCCTATGTATTCAGGAGTTTAAGGCACGTGTTTAGGGAACAATTCTAGGTGTGTGTGTGAAATGTTGCTCTTGGGGGCAAGTTACATGGTATGATAGGATCGATTTCATTCCTCCCTCTTCTGCCGGCAACTCTAGGGAAATGAGCCATAGATATCCAAAGCTCCCCCGCCCCAAGAAAGGAGGCATTTTTCAGGAGGCAAAGGGATGCAGATCTCTGTCACTCTGATCATAGCTTCTGACATAAGGAAGGAGGAAGAGAGGAGAGAGGTGAAGCATGTAGCACTGACTTTTCAGACCCAGCAGACAATGAATTAATCTTAGGTCCTGTCTTTCTTCCAAAGTGGGACCAAAATGGCTTACCATATACATTAAAACAAAATCAGTAAAACAATACATGGTATGAAACATAAAGCAGCATTCAAACAAACAATTCAATTAAAACATTACTTTTAAAAATAACTTTAAAAGAATTAAAAACACACGTTACACATTAAAGCAGCATACTATCTGTTGCACATCCCTCTACTACAACCAGACTAAATACTGAAGTCCTTTTTAAACAGGAAGGTCCTTGCCTGCTGGTGAAAAGAGAGCAGAGAGGGGGCCATCTGAGGCCATTTCCGCACTAGACTGTTACAGTGCTATCATTCCACTTTCAACATCCTACAGAATCTTGGGGCTTGCAGTTGAGGGAGGGGCATTTAGAATTTTCAGCCAGAGAGCTCTTTGGCTTCAGCAAACTACAAACCCGAAAATTCCACAGGATGTTGAAAGTGCAACAATAGCACTGTAACAGTCTAGTGCGGAAATGGCCTGAATTTCCACAGGAGGAAGTTCCACAGTTTGCGTGCAGCCACTGAAAAGTCTCACTTCCAGCCTCTTCACCAGATGAATCTGGAAGAGTGATGGTATGGGGACAGTGCCCTCTTCCAAACAAATTAGGACTCTAGCTGGCTCATGTGGTTAGATATGGGCTTCCAGATCACCCGAATCTAAGTCATATAGGGCTTTTTATGTCATAACCATGGTAAGCTTGGGGGAAGAGAGGATGAAATAAGATGGATAAGCACACCAGTGCCTCTGTAGTGAACAGGGAAGGAGGGACAGGTGAAATAACTCATTTGTTGGAGCAATGTTATAAGAGCACCGCTTGGAAAAGGTACTTATTTGGACTCCAACTCCCAGAATCCCACCAGCAGTACAGTAATGCAATAGTCACTTTGTTGTTGTGTGCCTTCAAGTCATTTCTGACTTATGGTGAACGTAAGGCAAATGTATCACAGGTTATTCTGGGCTGAGAGTGTGTGACGTAGCCAAGGTCACCCAGTGAGTTTCCATAGCAGAGTGGGGAATCGAACTTTGAGTGTTGTAGTCCTACGCTCAAACCACTAAACTTAGATGTTGCAAATATGATGTATAAAGATAAGACTATGAGTCTTGATTCCTATGCATGGTATTATATAGTATTTGATTATTTCCTATGTGATGCTTCTTTCTTTTCTTGTTTTCAGTTGTTATCTATTTGCAGAATACAGAGAAATATGCATTCTATTAACCACTCCACTCTTGATTCCATTTGATCTTTTAGCTCACAGGACATTTGTTTGTCCAACCATCTTCTTCCTGTATCAAATTTTCATTTAGAAAGGCTTCATCTTCTTTGATTCTGAGAGAACTTTCCTTCTTCCCATCCTGTATACATCAAATCTGGTTTTTATTTAATCCAGAATAAGGAATGAAGTGTATAACCCTAAAAAAGACAGACATTCAGATAGATTTATCATCACAGAAGCCTGAACTATTTTTAAATATGAAACAGCACCATCATTATCACAAATTATCCTAACATCTTGCTGAATAAAAACCGGATGGCAAAACAAAATGGAATACACAACAGAACACAAACGAATGGCAGGGGGAAATTCCAGTTTATACTAACATTGCAAAATTTGGGATGCATGGTCTTTTACATTCGTTGTAGATTTTTTTTCCATTTCTGCAAAATGTGAACAATTGCAACAAAGGCTTAAATCCAAATGTTTAGTTCCAACTAGAGTAGACCCACTGTATCAATGGAATTGCAAAGTTCTCATTGATTTAAGTTCCCCGACCCCCAGTTGGCACTAACAACTGGATTGAGGTAAATGGGCCCTAATAAATAAGCTGTTATAGAACTCATACTTTAAGACAAATATTAGTAACTTGTGGGTCTCCAAATATTTTTAAACTGTAGCTCCTATGATCTTCCACCTTCGGTTAAGCTGACTTGTACTGATGGAAGATGCTGCCCAATGACATTTGGAGAGCTATACTTTCCTCACTCTTGCTTTAGGACATTGTATCATAGATCATCTTTGTCTTTCCATTCTTTCCATAAGGCAAACTGAAATTGGTCTCAGTGTTTTGGCCCTTCGGTGTTTCAGCTTGATCTGAAATGCCACTCCCTGCCCATAGAAACAGTTGACTCATGGTAATTGTTCAAATAAGGTAGCCTTTCAAAAGACTGAGACTGTACAGAGATGAAGGCGTTTTCCTCATACCCCAAAAGGGAAATGGCTTGCAGTATATGTACTCCAAACATACAGAAGATATAGAATGAAAGGGGATGGGGTGACAGGGTTGTAAATCTTTGCCCATTTCATACTCATCAGAATAAAAAGAAAAATTTCAAAAGTTTTTTTTTCCCCACTAGGTGAATTAATAAGAGGCATAAATATATATAGTTGGCCCTTCACATTTGCAGGTTTAACTTTCACAGATTTTATTATTTGCAGGTTCCTCCAACCCTACCTCTAGTGCTTCATTTCCAGGGAAACCTTGCCTCTTGGTGGCTGTGATCAGGCTGCACAGACCTTTAAAAACCTTCCTCTGGGCCTCCTCCTCCATCACCAGCCAGTGTCTTGCCAACTAAGGGTGGCTCACAGCCTGATTTCTCAGCACCACAAATCCTCTCGCCAACACCCAAGAAAGGAGATGAGTGAGAGAGAGGAAGTACAGGGACACTGTGCTGACCCACCCACTTTCCCTTTCCTTTCTCTGACCTAGTTTGGATCCTAGGTGCCCGTTCCCTCCACTATGCCTTAGCCCCCTTCCCAGTAACACACAAACAAACATATTTTGATGTTTGTGGTTTTTCCACTTTTGCAGGAGTTCTGAGCCCCTAACCTTGGCAAATGTAGAGGGCTGACTGTATCTACACACACAGAGGGAGAGGGAGAAATTTTGCATATGTAAAAACTGTTGCAAATATTCTTTACCTTCCTAGGGTGAGGTCAAATAAGGGAGCAACAGAACTTTGAGTAGTAGAGACTGGAGAGTTGGAGAATCAAGACCAGAACTTGGAAAAGTTACTTTTTTTGCACAACAGCTCTCAGATTTCCTCAACATTTGGCCATGCTGGCTGGAAAGTTCTAAGAGTTACACTCCAAAAAGTGAAGTTTCCCAGCTCTACCAAAGACACAGACAAATTTGGATGTGAGAAAAGAGAGATGGGAAAATGGTGGAAGTAGAATTGTAGACACAAGTCAAGGGGGAGCACCAGGATGGAGCACAGGAAGAGGAGAAGGTTGTTGTCAACCAGTATAGGGATGTATAGTCAAGGAGGGAAAACTTGTGAGGTGAGTCACGGTGAGCATGTAACCACGTACAGCTTGATGAAAAACAATAAGACAATATCAGTGAGCTCACTGGTACCCAAAGGGTAGACGTACAAAAAAAAGTTCAGGTTAAAAATCTAATAGAAGTAAACTTCCCCAAACAACCAACTCAGTTCTGAGCATGCTCAGTGGGTGAGAATGCTGAGTGATTGTTGATGGCAGGAGAGTATGGGGGTGAGGGCAGAGGAGTTGCAATGAGATGTCTTAGGGAAGGATCTGGTTGGCTGATGGGCTAACTAAATCCTTGAAAGGAACACACCACGCGCGAAGCATGTTTTGTTGCAGATGGAACAGAAGACATAGGCATGGCCATCTTTTGCAATACTGAAGGATGTTAACAGGAGAAATCAGACTGTTAAAAAGAGAAATCAGTAATATTATGAAGAGCGTTGTAGCATCTTTTTTTTTCCTGCAACAAACTAACACAGCTCCCTGCTGCTGAAGGTGTATTAGCAAAGGGTGTCAGATCTTGATAAGAAACAGGGTTTGGGTGCCATGAGGTTATTGCTGTCTGAGAGGTCCTTTGGGTCTGTATTGATGCTTGAGGGCTGGGCCAAGCCCATGATATAACCCCCCTTGACTTCTCAAGATTGCACGTATCTCCTCCTCTGACTCACCTGACCTGACAATCTTCCAGCTTCTCCACATTATTGCAGATGCGCAGCCAACAACTCATTATAGAGCACATATTAACATTGTAATTAGTTTGTTTTGAAATGAAAACTTGACAAATGCACTAAGCTTTTCCAATTATCTTGGTTTTGAAGGCATGCCTCTAGGTTTTAGAAGTGGGGAAGGACTGTGGTGAAGTTGTATACACTTTTATTGTAATAGGATGCTGGAGAAACACAGATTTTTGGTGCCATGTTGCAGCAGCATGTCTGCAGTAAACTCCGATAAAGCTTGAGCTGGGAAAGAATGGGATTGTGCCCTAGCTGACCTTACTGGAGCTGTCTGTGCCTGCCTATAATAGGCAAGGAAAATAGCATCTGCTCCAGAATCCCTTCTTGAGCATCCATGAACAGTAAAAAAACAGAGGCCATTTCCACCTTACGCTGTTATAGTGCTGTAATTCCACTTTCAACATCCAGTGAAATTCTGAGGTTTGTAGTTTACTAAGGCCAAACAGCTCTCTGGCTGAAATTCTAAATGCCCCTTCCTAAACTGCAAATCCCAGGATTCCATAGAAGGTTGAAAGTGGAATAATAGCACTGTAACAGCATAGGCTGGAAATGGCCAGAGTGAAACGGAGATTGCAGATAAGCCTGCCTCACCAGTTCCCCCCAGCATGTTTTTTGAAAAAGTACACATCTATAAGTTTGGCAACCAAAACTGGCACAAGAAAAATAATAATCCAAGAATTTATTTTGGAAGTGGCTTTCAAGAGCCCTCTAGAACAGTGGTTCTCAATCTTCCTAATGCCGTGACCCTTTAATACAGTTCCTCATGTTATAGTGACCCCCAACCATAAAATTATTTATTTATTATTTACAATGTCTCCGCCTGCCCCCCCGGCAAAGGCTGCCTTGCCAGCCAGGAACGGGGGTGGGTGGGCAGGGAGGGAAAGAGGAGCCGTGCGTCTCCCCCGGGGAAAAACTCTGAGAACCCCCCCTGGGCTCTGCTTCTGCTTCGCTCTCATTTCTGCGGGGGGGGGCAGTGTGGGAAAAGTTTCCAGAGTGTTGACCCTGGCCAGGGGGAGGGAGGAATCCCAGCTCCTTTGTTTTTTGCGCCGGGCACAGCTCGCCCCCCTGGAAAAGCACCGCCTTCCAGCCCCCCGGCCCTTCCACAGCACCCCCCTCCATGGCGAGTGGGGCAGGGGCTGTGGCGAGGAGGGAGCCTGCCCCCTGTGCTGCCGCCACCCCCCCCAAGCTGGCCCGTCAGATGGAAGGTTCTCCCGGTAGCAGAGAAGGAGAGTGATTTCAGTCCCTTCTGAACAGGGGGCAGGAGGATGCAAGTGTGTGGCTCGCACTTGCGCACCACCACTCCTGGGCCTTTTCCGTACCTTACATTATTGCGGAGGTGGGGGGTGCTGTTCACGCAAGCAGGTTCTTGCACGAGGTGATCTCTTTGCTGCTCCTTCGTCCCACAGCTGGTTTCCTGGTCGCGCGACCACCCTGCCCCTTCCTCCCCCAGCACAGCCTACAGCTCCCAGACAGCAAACTAAAGCAAATGTGCATGTCCATTCGCTATTCCTTTTCCTCCCTACCCCAGATATGAGAAAAGGCACTCCGCACTAAGAAACCTAAGCGGATCTCTTCCCTGTTTCTTCCATTGATTTGTTCAGCCAAGCCCCAACAGCGGTGACCCCCACCTTCACTACAGGACTTTCCCTCCCTTCCTCCCTTAAAGGGAGCGTGGCTGCTCAGATGGTCTCATTCCCATGTCCTGCGGGCGCCCCTTCCTTCCTCCTTTCATCAGGGAAAGACGGGGAAACATCCCCACATGCACCCAGCACACCTCCTCTCCCCTCCTCCCAGCGTGGGGTCTCAGAAATAGCGCTCCCATTGGTTGTGAGGCCGCCTTGTTTCAAAAGGGGGTGGGGCAGGACAGAGGAGCGGCGACCCCTGTGAAATGGTCATTCAACCCCCAAAGGGGTCGCGACCCACAGGTTGAAAACTGCTGCTCTAGAAGGTTATGCATGGCTTAACTAACTTGGTTGTTTAATTTCTCATGTGCACATTGTTAGATTTGAATAAAGATTTTGCTGAAAGATGTTAAAGTGATCTTCTTTTTGTGGTATAGAAACTTAGCTCTATTCTTTCCATATTATTTCTGCCTCTGGTATAAACTTTTCTGTTAATGAGGCAAGGCCCAGGAACACATCTACTTTGATAACTGAGGGATACCTGCAGAGTGAACAATTTGTTCACTTTTCCACATCCGGTAGAGCGGGAAAGATATCCCACTCCTTATATTTAATAAGTGGAACATTGCGTTATTGCAGCCTTTCCCCAACACCATGCAGATATGTTGATTACATTCCCATTATCCCCAGCTAGCATGGCCAATTCTGGAAATTGTAGTCTAACATACCTGGGGAGTGCTGGGGTGAAAGCGGGTGGATTAGAAGCATTAAAAACTATGCTATGGGGAGGAGGGATATTATAAGTGTGACATACTTTGAGGGAGGGGGAATTTGAGTGAAAGTGAACAATTGTGATGAGAAGACCAGGAAATTCCCAAATACTTCCTGAAGGTCTGATTTTCTTTATGGACAAGCCCCCTCCCCCCTTTTTTGCTTTCTCCCATCACTTTCCGTTTCAAATGCTCCTTTGGCCAGATGTTTTGAAGCTAGTTGGCTTGAGCCCATCTTCCTTCTGATGGAAATACTTCCTAGTGCTCTTTATGTTGGTGAACTTTGCCCTGCTTTTTCCTGGTTCCAGGCATTTGGAGACCTGGGGAGAAGACGGTTTGCAATATGTTACGAGCAGAGTTGTCTTTTCAGATACTCATTGTGGAAATCACTTCTGACATCCAGCTTTCCCCACTAAGCTTATGAAGTATATTAGCAATAAGATCTCCTCAGGGGACCCAGAGTGTTTATCCATAGCCTGTTTGGACACAGTTTCTCTTTCACTTGTGTTTATTCACATTTCCAGAGCTTTTAGGAGTAACTAGTTATTTTATTTCATCTGGAACACCGGTTGAGAAAACTTGGGTTGGTTTTATGTATGTCTGTTAGCATTTCATGGCAAAACTGCACAGTGTTACTTAGCAACGAAACAAAACTCGGAAGCACAGAATGTCAAATGTGGCTGGCAAGTCTTAGTGACACATGTGTGCATAAGTCACACTATGCCAGAGTGCAACAGACATATTCTACTGGCAGTGATGGAGCTGGAGTTGCACATACAAGAAGGGTTTAGATTAAGGTTGTGTACTACACATTGTGACTGCACGTTGCACACTGTGGCTGAGCCTTGTACATTGGTGTTGTGTGTTCTGCATTGCCCATTGCACACCAGTATCCAGTTACTAACATGTGTTGCACCATGTTGCTATTCTGCATGCAGGTTGTGTAGTGAAGGTGCAGCATATCTCTGCATGCATATATTTTAGGCTACATTGAGAGGATGTTGTATTGCAGCTAATATATGACTAAGGTAAAAGACTTTAGCCCCAAAGGCTGTAGTTTTTGTTCTCAATCCTCCGGGGACTCACTGCTGGTAATCCTGCTTGGGAACCATAAAAACGTAGAACTAAGTCTAAGAGCTACCCCTGTCCCCACTGGAACAAGAATGTATCTTGCTTATGCAATATACCTCATCGGAACAGTGAATCTGCTGCAGTTATAGTCCAAACGTTAAAGTTAGCCCTGGTCCTGAACTTATGCTGCAGATGTGTTCTGCACTTTGGCTAGGAGTCTAAGGTGATTTCCGCACTAGGCTGTTATAGCACTATGATTCTACTTTCAACATCCTATGGAATCCTGGGTTTGCAGTTTCAGGAGGGGCCAGACGGCCCCTCCCAAAACTTCAAATCCCAGGATTCCATAGGATGTTGAAAGTGGAATCATAGCGCTATAACAGCCTAGCGTGGAAATGGCCTAAAACTTGGCAGATACACCACCTCACTGATATAGGAACCACCACCCTTCACTGTTCAGAGAGCATACTTGTGAACAGCACAGTTTCCCAGCTATACAACCCAATTCTAACTATGTTCATTTGAAAATTAAGGACTAATGAGTTAATTTCCAAACATATACATTTACTTGAAAAAAATTGAAGTAAGCCTTCCTTGGATCACCTCCCCAATCTCCTATCTGTAAAACAAAAAACAACAGCAATAATAGTTACAGCAAAGTGATGTCGTGATTTCATGTTTGGACTAGGTTTCTGAGACACAGGAGTTCAAATCGCTGGTCAACTGTGGAAGTCCAATGCATGACCCTGGGCTAGCTATACTCTCTCTGCCTTAGAGAAAGGAAGTTGCTGGACACTAAGGAAGCTATGTTGGATACTTCCAATCAAAACTATAATCATTAGGTGGTCTGAAGAGGTCATGTATTGGGAAGGAATCCTTAAAGGAGAGGGAAAAAATTGAGAGTAGAAGTAAACTCATTAAAACCTTTGGGGCAAAAGCTAGGAAATTTTCAGAGAAAGACAATGGCAACCTCCTCTGGGTAAATCTTGCCAAGAAAATCATCTGATAGCATTGCAAGTCAGAATCAATTTCAAGGAACCTAACAACAAACAGTAGTTTGTCGTCACTGTGGGGACAACAGCTACTTTGACTCAAAAGGTATTCTGCCGGTGCCAGACCTCTGGAGGAACAGACTCCAGATCCAGCAAAGTTCCTGTTCAGCTTGTAGTAGTTGCAGGAGTAAAAGGCAATGGTAAAACTCACCTGCTGCCCTTGAGTTATAGGCCTCTAGAAAGAAAGAGAGTTCTACAGGGGGAGGCAATTACCAATTTGTAAGAAGGAAGCAGAATTAACTTCTAAAGTGGTCGAGCCATATAATGGTGTAAAATACTATCCTGATGGCAAATTTCTGTGTGGTGGCAATTGCAAGACTGAATAGCTTAAACTGTTCAGAGGCCAATGGTGCTGTTGGGTCTGGTGCTGTCTGCTGTGTACAACAAGAAGTGTAATTCTTCATTCGCTCTTCTGTGGGAAGTAGGTCATACTGCCAAAACCTTGCTGCATAGTTTGGCACAGTTTTTCAGTCGGCCACAGAGCAAAGAGTAGCAGCCAGCCAGCTATGAGGCCGCATTGACTCAAACGATTATGCAGAGAACTCACAGGGTTGTATCTCCCCACCTCTTGACCATAGAAGCCCCACTGTGTGCAATGGGGCTTACTTTAAGGAGAGTATGCATAGCAGTGCAGTCTCCGAGTAGGTCAGGTTAAGGAATACTGGCCCACTAGGGTCTCTGATATTGCTTTGTCATTGTGTACTTTCAAGTCATTCCTGGCTTATGGTAACCCTAAGGTGAACCTATGGTGGGCTTTTCATGACAAGATCTGTTCAGAGCAGAGTTGCCATTGCCTTTCCCTGAGGCTGAGAGACTGTGACTTGCCCAAGGTCACCCAGTGGGATTCCACGACTGAGTGGTGATTTGAACCCTGGCTCCTTGTTGACGAACTATGCAGCTCAGTCATATGCACACATACTTGCAAGTATGTCCCATTGTATTCAGTGAAGCTTGCTCTGAAGTAAGTGTATGTAAGAGGCACCTAACCTTATTGAAATCCCAGTGAACTCATTTTACTCTGCTGTTATTGTTGTGTGCCCTCATGTGGTTATTGACTTATAGTGGCACTAAAGCTTTTCACAGGGTTTTCTTGGTAAGATTTGTTCAGAGTGAGTTTGCCTTTGATTTCCTCTGAGGCTGAAAGAGTGTCACTTACCCAAGGTCATCCAGTAGGCCTCCATGACTGAGGGGGAAATTCAGACTTGGGCCATTTCTGCACTAGACTGTTATAGAGCTGTTATTCCACTTTCAACATCCTATGGAATTCTGGGATTTGCAGTTTAGGGAGGAGCATTTAGAATTCTCAGTCAGAGAGCTCTTTGGCATCACTAAATTGCAAACCCCAGAATTCCACAGGATATTGAAAGTGGAATAATAGCACTATAACAATGTAGTGCAGAAAAGCCCACAATTAAATTCTGCACTATGTGCAACAACTAAATGCAGTTCTACTTGTTGATTAATAGTTTGTAGTTTACTGAGGCCAAAGAGCCCCTCCCTCAACTGCAAACCCCAGGATTCCATAGGATGTGGAAAGGGGAATAATAGCACTGTAACAGCCTAGTGCGGAAATGACCTTGGGCTCCAGAGCTGTAGCCTAATGCTCAAACCACTACACCACACTATCCCCCACCTTATAATACTTACTAAATATTTTCTTTCACTAAAAAAATCAGTAGGAATGGACACTGTTGTTTCTAGGTAACAGAATGCTTTTTTGCAAGAAAAAGATTTAATTCCATTAGTTCTTTGGTCGTTTGTTTCTTTGCATCACTGATATACTGCACATTTTAAAGGTTCTTTGGCAGTTTGCATTAAAAAAAATTAAAACCAGAACATATACATATAAGGGATAGAATAGAAATAAAATGAATGCAATCACAGAAGGAAACCAAAGTCAATCCAGCAACAGAGAATAAGAACAAGGAGAAAGTTTTTTTTTTAAAAAAAACTCATCAAGGGTGACATGTTTGGGAAACATGTTAAAGCATTTTCAACTAGTGCACAAAAGACCATAACATAGGTTCCAGGTAAGCTTCTCAGGAGACAGCTGATCTGTACCTCATTCCACAACTGTAGTGACACAACTGGAAAAACTTTCTCTTGTAATAATCTCCTCCCAGCTCATTTGGCAGGCTGAAGGCAATTCTCTCTCAAGCAGCTGGGAAGACAAACCATCCCTTAACCACAGCCCCCCTCCCTTTTCTGGACTGAGTTCCCATTTATGGGCCCTGATCCAGTCTATGAATGCCTTATAGCAGTTTCAGGTTCAAATTTGCTATATGCAATTATATAGAGCAAGGCTAAGACGCAGGTAGTTTTGAATCTACTGATAGCTCCTTCAGTGATCTGCAAAAGCATCAATGATTTCAAGGAATTATTTCGAAAAAAGCAACAGAGGCACCCGTATTTTACTGCTGAAATGAAGAAAGCTTGGAGTAACCAAGAACTAAACTGGGGTGGGAATCACCCAGCCTTCTGGATGTTGTTGGAATGGAACTTATAGCAGTTCCAGCCAGTATTGCCCATGATCAGGAATGCTGGGAAGTGCAGTACAACATCTTCAGGGCCACACAATTTCCTCCCTTGCAACAGCTAGTACCAACTAAAGTAGACACATTGAAGCTATTGTGGAATAGCCTACACTTATATAAATCCCACTGTTGGGATCTATTTTATCTAGGTCTAAAAATTGCATTTAGTCTCCAGAATGTTTTGTATGAAAGAATTGTGAGCTCCATTAAGTTTAATTCAAAGTGTATTGTTTTCTACATCAGGCTCCAGTTGGTTCTAGTAAAAGATACCCCCATGCCACAAACCAAAGCAGATCCCTCAAGCCTGAAGTCTCTTCACTTTTAATATGAAGCTGTATCTCTAACAGGTATTCTCTCCAATTGTTGTTTTATTATCATGTATGTCTATAAGTTGGTACTTGGATGGGAGATCTCCAATGAATATCAGGTGCTGTAGGGTATATTTCAGAGGAAGGAACTGGCAAAGGCACTTCTGAGTATTCCTTGCCTAAGAAAACTCTATGAATTTTATTGGGTTGCTATGAGTCAACAGGTAACTTGAAGGCATATACCCACACACTACTGTGCTTTTCAGTTTTACAATGCTTATGTAGTAACTGTTAACTGGGGCCCATTACAGAGACCATACTGTGTGTCTGTTGAAACAGTTCTACTGGCTGCCAGTTTGTTTCTGGGCACAATTTGAAGTGCTGGTTATGACCTATAAAACTTTCTATGGCTCAGGCCCAGGGTATCTGGCAGGCCATATCTTCGTGTATGAGCCAGCCTGGGCTCTGAGATCATCAGGAGAGGCCCTTCTCTCAGCCCCACCACCATCACAAGTGCAGTTGCAGGGGACACAAGAGAGAGCCTTCTCAGTGGCTGCCCCTGGACTCCAGAATGCCTTTCTCAGGGAGGCCAAAATGCCCCCACTCCCTGTTGTACTTCTGTCATCAGGCTAGAACAGTCTTATTCAGACAGGCTTTTAAAACAGAACGTTTTTAAAGACCAGGCAATGGGGTGCTGTATTGTTTTAATCATTCTTTTTAAGAGTTTTAAAAATAATGTTTAATTGCATTTTATTCTTTCACTGAGATGTAAAAATATATAATTGAATACTAAAGTTAGGATTGTCCGTGCATCATATTTCCAGTCTCTGTGTATACTTGTGAAAACTGGACAAGAAAGAAACCTAATCGGAAGAAAATCAACTCCTTTTGAAATGTGGTGCTGGAGAAGAGTTCTGTGGAGACCCTGAACTACTATAAAGACAAATGAATGGGTCCCTAGAGCAAGGCCATTTCTGCACTAGAGTGTTATAACACTATTATTCCACTTGCAACCTCCTATGGAATCCTGGGGTTTGCAGTTTCGGGAGGAGCCGGGTTGCAAGCAGAATAATAGCGCTATAGTACTCTAGTGAGGAAATGGCCCATATCAAGCCTGAATTCTCCCAAGAAGTCAAGATGACTAAACTAAGGCTGTTGTACTTCGGCTATATCATGAGAAGATATGATTCACTAGGAAAGACAATAAAGCTTGGGAAAGCATAAGGCAGTAGGAAAAGAAGAAGACTGCATCACAGATGGGTAGATTTAATCAAGGAAGACACGTCCCTGAACCGATAAGACCTGAGCAGGGCAGTTGAAGATAGGGCAACTTGGAAATCTCTTTCATCGGGTCACCATAAGTCGATGTCAACTTGATGGCAATTAACAACAACAATTTTTTTTATAAACTGCTGATAGTTTAATTCTATTTTAATATTCACTTTTTGTATGTTTTTAATTGTATTGTTTTTTTAAATTGTGAGCCACTGTGAGTCCCAATTTTGGGGAATAAGCAGGATAGTAGTAGTAGTAATAGTAGCAGTAGTAGCAAAAGGGAAATCACCCAAAGACTGTATTCGGAGAGGAGAGTTTGATCTGATTGAGTTGTTTGGGTTGAAACAAAATCCCCCTGGTTCCGTTCCAGTATCATTTGTTTCCATATAGAGCTCTCTGTGAGCCAGCATGGAAGCACAACTCTATGCATGTGGGAGGAACACCAAAATAGGAAGAGAAATTGATAGGAGTGGAATTCTAAGCATATAGCGCTTTGCACAGGAGGAAGGGAAGGACAGAGAAAGGGATAAAGAAGTGGAGATGAATCATCCTGTCCTGGGGCCCATTTACGCTACAGAATTATAGAACTGTTGATCCACTCTAACTTCACACAGTTCCACTCTATGGAATCATGGGATTTGTAGTTTGGTGAGGCAGTAGAACTCCCTGGCTGTGAATTCTAAATGCCTCTCCCTAAACTGCAAATCCAAGAATTCCATAGGATAGCAGTTAATATGGAGTCACAGTGCTATAATTTTGTATTGTGATTGGACCCACTTACATGGCCCATGTATCCTTTTATGTAGCATTGTGTCGTTTATTTCCCAAAGACAAATGTTGTGAATCTCTTGCTGCAGCTTCTGGCCTACTTGCAGAATTGGGACGGTTAGCAAGGACCACATAAAGGCCATTCCACACTACACTGTTATAGTGCTAGTAATCCACTTTCAACACCCTGTGGAATCCTGGGGTTTGTAGTTTACTGAGGCCAAATAGCTCTTTGGTTGAGAATTCTAAATACCCCTCCCTAAACTGCAAACACCGAGGCCCTTCTAAAGCGTAAATGGGAAGAGCGGTCTGCATGACGCACTCCCATTTACGCGACACTCAAGGGCCTTTTCATTTTCGGCTTAAAGCCAAAAATGGTGCACGGTCATGCAATGCTCCCGGGGCCCGCGCACACTTACCTGCCCTGCGGAGCCTCGGGAGCCGGCCCGGTCACGCTTCCTGCCTCAGTGCTAACCTACAATTCCCAGATTGCGCTGCAGTAGGAAGGGGTGGGGCGCTGGCGCGACCAGGAAGTGCTGCAGAACTCAAGCAGCAGGGAAGCAGCAGTATTCCTGCTGAGGCTTTTCGCGTGAGACGCCCCCCCCCAGCCATGCAAATGGGTAAAGTGCAAAAAGGGCCCAGAATTCCATAAGATGTTGAAAGTGGAATAATAGCACTGCAACAGTATAGTGCTGCAAAACCCACTGGGTGACCTGGGGCAAGTCACCCTCTCTCAGCCTCAGAAGCAAGCAAATGCAAAGCTCTTCTGAACAAATCTTGTGAAAAAACAACAACACCAAAATCCAGATAGCTTCACCTTAGGGTCACCATTAATTGGAGATGACTTGAAATCACACAAGAACAACAACAACAAAGAGGGCAAACTATGGTCCTTACAGTTAACCAAAAATTTATTTCATATGTTGTTTAAGTAATTATGGGGCACACACTGAAAAATTTTACACAATCTGGCATCCTTTTATTTTTAATGCTGACAGCAATACACATGAAGTCAATACACCCACTTTTTATGTAAATTTACAGAAAGATCTGGAGCATTAAAAATTAACTTTTGTAAATAACCTTTTCGTAGTGGGATAGAAAGAATGCGTGAGCTTTGCATAGATGCTTTTCTTCCGCTCCTTTTATAATTTGGAATAGTCTTTTTATTGAATATTCGTTAATTTTTCTGTGTTTTTTTGTTAGGAGTTTTTAAAAAATAAAGAAGCTAAAACTGAGGAGGCCAGTGGAGATGGCAGGTTCTGACTATTTTTTCAGAGTAATCTGAAAATACTTGTTTGTGTCCTGCATTTTTTTAAATTTCATTTATACATGCACACACAAAGTCTACTTAGTGCCTGAAGACCAACTTAGGAAGACAGAGCAGGTAATTAAGGGGCAGCCACAGGCAAGGATATGTCATCAGTATAAACAAGCTGAGTACCTGCCAAAATCTGAAAAGCTTAAGGCCTTTTTGTGGCTACAGATGAAGCTTTTACCTTACTCTGCCAAACATCATTTGTCTTTTAAAGGAAGTTCACTTGCAGATGGATAGAGCAGTCAGCAATGTTTGCTGTTATCATCTTAATTATGAACAATTTTTAGCAGCCGGTCCCGTTTTCCCTTGCTTGAGTTGTCCTTTTGCACAACACTATGACTTTTTATTTTAGCTTTCCCCGAAGAGATTCTGGTTGGATTCAGTCTTCCTTCCTCTTCAGGGTTATGAATGTTCCAGTGGTTCAGTGTTTCACATTAGGTCTTCTGAGGCATTTGTGCCTTACAGTAGCATGACCATTATACAGCTGCTGTAAAATATGATTGATAGCTGAACTGACAGGATTAAAATCCTCTGTGGTAAGGAGAGTAGTCACAGACAAACCGCTAGGTCCTCTCTAATTTCCATCCTTCGTTATCTAAAAAAACTTGCTCTATGCAAAAAAAAATTTAAAAAATTGTTTTGCTGTTTACTTAGTGTAGAGGGCATCCAAGTGTGGTATTTTATGTGGTTTCGAGAACCTTTGCAGTGGTTTGAGGGGAGAAAAATGAAAACGAAAAGCTATTCAGAAGAGTTCCGTCACATGAGAGGAAATGTGGTGCTTGGCCGATATATTGACAGGAGTACCTGAATAAATGTGATTTAGTTGTTGGCTACCAAATATAAACCGGCTTACTACATGTAAACTTTTTTTAAAAAAACGTCATTAGCTAATTGCCAATGGAATAAAGATGCTACTCAGGACCTGGGAATGGGCAGACATGAGGTTCCTTGAACTTAACTTCAGCTCTGCCTAGAAGTTAATGTATTCACAGATGCTGATGGAAGTTTGTTTTTTTGTTTTGTTCTTTAACATTGGAGGTGTTCCAGTTTGCTGAAGGAGGAAAGCCAAATGGTATTTTGTGTGCCCCTTACTTTACATTCCAGACACCACAACAATTTGAATGGGCACCACTCTGCCTTCGACCTGACAACAGCAGCAGAGTCAGCCCCAAAGGCTGTGGCTGTTGGCCTCCAAAACTCTAACCTTGTTCACCACAGCATTCCAAACTCATGCCAACCCAGGGATGGGAAAGTGGGAACTTTTTCAGTGCATCTACATAAAATCTGTGTGCCTTTGAGGCTGATGAAAAATCACATAAAATTGTACTTATCATTATAATTATATCATTACAAGAGCTAATCCACTCTGATTAGAAACAGCCCCATTAACAAGCCACATGTTTTACCTCTTTTGAAATGGCTGTAGCAGAACCACTTTTCAAAACATCTATGAAATAAATAAATCTCAAAACCATAGAAAAACACTGTGTTCAGAAGTGCTTGTTTCCTAGTGGGAAAGGCGCAGGGGTCAGGGGGGAGGAGAACCTTTTTTAAAAATAACAACCTTCCAAATTGAAATATATCTCTTCATTAATGTGGAGATTAACAACCCATTTGGTGTTGAAATCTGCTAAGTTCTACTACAGAAAGCCAAATAGGTTCTTTTGTGCTAGAAGAGATCATGTTCACCAGATATTTCCATTCTGCTTCTTCCCGTTCAGAGTGGCTATGCATCCTAACTCACATAAAAACAGTCCTTAGTTTAAAGTTCTGTGAGATCCTTTGCAGACTGATTTCTCTGCCATCTATGGCCATTTCTGCACGACGACGCTATAACGCTATAACAGCAGGTTGTTACTGGTCCATGAGCCGTGCTTCTGCATGACATTGTTGCTATCCAGCTGCGATCCCATCCTCAGGAGTCACCAAATTGCCATATTCGATTTCCAGAAAAAATCTGTTAAGAGTCTCCTGTAGTGTTTCAATCTGTCAGCCACTGTTGTGTGGTACGGTTATAGCGCTTGATAGCACTTCCTGTAATGGCGGATCCAGCAGTGGGCAGTCTGTGGGCGTACTCAGCTTGTTCCTCCCTCAGTGACTCCCATGGTGTGGTAACTTCCTATCAGCTCTCCCTGTTTATTTCAAATGTCTCCTTTGAGTCAAAACTTTCTATTTTTTAAATGTATTTTTAAACAGTAGAGGGCAAAAGTGTACTGGCATGTCATGCTGTTACAACATTGCTGTGTTAGTACAACTACCACCACCACCACCTCAAATCACCGCCCAATCAGGGGTGGTGGGGCAGGGTGAAGGTGGGGCACGGGAGTGGTCAAGGAGGTTGTAATGAAGAAGGAAGACTTGGTGGCAATACTGCTACCCATCTGCTTAAAGGGGAAGGGTATGGAAAAGAGCGTCCCTAACTTAACAGCATCACATGTGTTACTCCACTGGACAAACCCTATCCTGAGGCCTCCAATTTTGATATTAAACATGATTCCATGTGCCTGAGAGGTTGCCCCGATGAGCACGTAGGCAGCCACAGTCGAATGACCGAAAACCAGGTCAGGCCAGTAAAATTCCCAGTCACGTAGCCCGAGGAGACCTCAAGGTGTGTAAACCCACAATAAACAAAGGGTCCTCAGCCCTAAGAGGCCGACTTGAGAGGATTAGCGTGTTTGCCCCAAGTTGAGCAAATATCCTGTCAAGCGAGGACCATGTACATGAAGTCAAACCACAACCAAATGCAGCCGAAGATCCGAAAACTTTGGCAACACCTTGTAATCCCATCACGCAAAGGAAGTTACCATTGTGGAGCTGCAACACCCATTGTTCTCCCTGGGAAAGGATTAGTCCTCCAGTTAATTTTTCCTCTACAAATAGTCCCAGTTTTTGAGCGTTTCTTCGGATCATTCCTGGTCATCCCAGCAGACCGTTTCTCCCTATATTGAGTAATCCCCTCAGCCCTCTCCGTGCTGAGTTCCACACCTTCGCTGTTTTTCCCGGACCACAGACTTCAGGAAAAGCTACAGTATTACCCCAGCTACAACCCCTTCAATATTCCCCAATCTAGTTTCCTCTCTTTTGCTTCTTAATAGGTCTTAAGTGAGTGTGTGAGTGATTGCGTTGGTGCGTGAGACTTTCATTCAATAGAATCATTTATTGGACATTCTTGTTTGGTTTTTGGCTTGGCCTGACCCCGTAAAAACTGGGTAAAAAGACCCCGCTAGGTTACCCTGCCTCTCACATTGCTATTGATTGTGCTCTGGCTAGTTTCCATTTCCCATCACATGGAGCACAGTGAGGTGTCCCCCAAGGGACCCCAGAAATCAGGGTAACACATGAATGGCGATGCCACCATCAGAATGGTATAATGCACGAATAGATCCTAATGCAGAAACAGCCTATGTTTCATACCCTCCAAAATTTCACAGATGAAAACCAGGACACATGTTGCCAAACATCAGAGTGTGATCAAGATGGCAAAAATTATTAATGAGAAAAAACGCACAAGCTAGGTGAGGACACAGCAGTTTGCTTTTGCCTGAGCCTACAGCAAAGGACAAGATTCTTTCCCTTTCTGTCCTCTTCCCCCTTCTGAGCTGAGTCAAAAATCTTTTGCACTTTCAGCTCAGTTTGCAGCAATTGAAGCAAGCTGAGAACAAGGGGAAAGTGGGAAGAGGAGAAAGAAACTATGTTTTAAAAACAGCTGAAAAATTGGGATGACAGAAGATTAATTGGGACTGTCCATGCCAACTCAGGATAGCTAGAAGATATGCTTTCACTCCTGTTTCTTTGCCTTCTGTATGTGAACAAGTAATGAAGAGAACAGGAAGTGGAAGCAGTAATCTCTATCTACTCTCTTCTCGTCCTCCTTGCCCTCCAAGGCCACTTGTGCACTACAGCGTTATAGTGCTATTATTCCACTTTCAACATCCTGTGGAATTCTGGGGTTTGTAGTTTACTGAGGCCAAAGAGCTCTCTCGCTGACAATTCTAAAGGCCCTTCCCTAAACTACAAACCTCAGAATTCTACAGGATGTTAAAAGTGGAATAATAGCACTATAACAGTGTAGGCCATTTCTGCACTAGCCTGTTATAGCGCGATGATTCCACTTTCAACATCCTCTGGAATCCTGGGGTTTGCAGTTTTGGGAGGAGCCAGCCGGCCCCTCCAAAACTGCAAACTCCAGGATTCCAGAGGATGTTGAAAGTGGAATCATCGCGCTATAACAGGCTAGTGCGGAAATGGCTATGTAGTGTGGAAATGGCCCAACAGTTTGGTCAGAGCTTATTAGGTCCAGAGAAAGAGTTCAACAAATGAATACCAGCAAGAAGGTATTTCCTTCTGAGGGGGCTTTCTGAGTCCATTTTGACCAAACTCACCACTCCAACCCTTCAGACCTGGAGCAGCACTGATTGTATTCAAGTACTATTGGCAGGCTTCTCAGTTACCATATGGAATGAAGATTGGTCTGTTGTGATTCATTCATGGACCAAGGCCTGGCAATGTCACTAGTACATTTTTTTTAAAAAAATTATTTTTGCTTGCTTGTTTATTTTTTAGTGATGAAGTGCAACAGCATCCAGAGGTTTTAGGGACTGAAAGTGGGTCCTTCAGTGTGGGTGAAGAAATAATCAATAAACACACTGATGAATTAATCAGTAAGCTTACTCACGCCCAGATTTACTTAAACTGGAATTTGCTATTAACTTTTTAAAATAACATTTTATTGGTCTAAATTTTTAAAGTAATTATTTTGTAAATAAATTTATCTTTGTAAATAAAATTATACATATATATATATTTGTAAGCCATCGTGTAAGCTGTATAGTCTGCATGTGGTTAGAGATTTAAGAGGAAATGCAGCATGAGTTTCCAGCCTTTCAGATTAGGCTTAGTCACACACCACAATGGTTTCACATTGCATCTAGGACTTCTAGAATTGCTGGGATGAAGGAACAAGCAAGCAATGGTGGATCTCCCATTTTTGAAAATATAAAATCCACCTGTTTACACATCTTAAAATCTAGGGCTGGAAGATGATATTTAAATGTTTACATTTAAGTGATTCCATTTAAACCACTCGTGCAATTACAGAGCAAATGATGCCTTCCTGAACATTCTTTCCATTCCTTGTTTTCACAAACATCTCCTTCTGCCTGTTTTACAATCCCACTATGCTAACAGAAGCAACATGGAAGCAAGCAACAGCCAGTCTCATGTGATTTTGGGAACAAAGTAGGGTTAAGACTGGTTAATATTTGGATGAGAGACCATCAGGTGATGCCAAGAGTCCCCAGAAATTGCTAGGAAAGAAACCTACCTGAAGCCCTGGAAAGTCATCGCTGCCAATCAGAACTGGCAAAACTATGCTAGATGGACCAATGATCTGATTTAGAATAAGACAGATTCCTATGTTCCTAAGAGCAGCAGCAACTGTTTGTGCAGTAATACCCTTTACAGCTTACAGTGTCATATTTCACCACCATTAAAATTTTCCAGAATCTTTTAATTACCTAAGGTTGACAGGAAAAAGATCAACTAATTTGACACATGATGCTGGAAGAAAGTTCTGCAGATACCATGGGATGCCAAAAAGACATTTTTGGACATGTCATGAAAACAGATGACTCACTGGAAAAGGCAGTGGCTGGCATTCAGATTTGCAGAAACAGATTTGTAACCTAGAGTTACAAATCCATAACTGATCTGTATTCAGTAAGACTGCATATTCTTACTGTTAACCTACGTACAGTAAGTCCTTGTTGCAGCCTTGCTCACCAGTGGGAGGGGAATAGAAACATCCTCCTTGCACCCCAGTTACCAACTGAATAGATCTCCTTCGCCCAACCAGACGGCTGGCTATTAAGGTGGACGGGGGACAGGGGTCAGGCCAGGAGATGTTACTTAGCTATGTCTCCTTAACTATGTAGCCAATCAAGGATTCCGATGAATAATACTTGATAAAGTGGAAAGCAATTCAGTGTGTACCTCTGTGTGTGTGTGTGGAGTGTGTGTCAGTCTTTGTGGAGGTTAATATTCTCTTCCTCTCTCTGCAATGACCACTACCAACCACCTTGAACTCCCTGTTAATCTGCTGTAGTCCACCCTCATTTCCACACATTCAGTGCTCAAATGACAAGATAGCGATCCCAGGAGATCTCCTTTCATTCAAATTTTGTACCAATCCTACATTTTGTTTTCCCAAAAATATGAAGAAAGTGCTTAAAATGCTGAACAAAATTATACAACACAAAATTGACAGCAAGTGTGAAAAGGCCAGACTTGAATATTTCAGAGGCTTAGTTTACCTAGCTGCTTCTTTTAATATAAATTATATGAAGGATTTCTTCCTCAGGGATTTGGTTTGGTTTTTTTTTTTTAAATAAACTCTCATATTTGTATTTGCTGTTTTTAAAAACAACAATCCAACCAAATTGCTCCCATTCGGATAACATCTGTGCTTTCACAATTTGCCAAGGGCTGTAGTATCAGAAACAAATGTGAGTAAAGGAGCTTAAAGGACTTTTGTTCCAAAAACGAATTACTACGGCTCTGATTTAAGCAAGCTATATGATAATAATACTTTACAAGAATAATTTTAAACTGTAACATTTGCTCTCTCCTTAACTACAGGACTATTCACTCTAGATTTAAAAACTGGCTTTTGTTACCAAGAACATTAAACTGAAAAACCCAAAGCCATGTGTGACTCAACTCTGCATGAAAAAGATATAATCATGTCCTGTAATAAAATATATGATTAAGGAAATACAATGCAATTTTCTGAGTTAATTTTTTTCCTCTCTCTCTCTCTCTCCTTTAAATGGCAGTAAATGTGAAGCGCTGGAAGTGTTTATGTGCGCTTTGGGCCAGCATGGGCCAATCTGTTACAGGCTAGAGAAGGGCAGCAGCCTCTATTGTAAAGCTGTGGTGCCCAAAGGGAAATCTTAAGAAACACGAAACACTGAGATTCCAGGAATAATGTTTCCCAGAATGTTTAAGGGGAGCTACCAGCATGCTCTCCTGTTGCAGCCATTCACAAGATCACACTCACTTTGTTAAGAAGGAAGGGAGGAAAAATAACCATCTGTCTTGACAATTGCAAATACATGTTAGAATCACCACTTGGCATTTGAACATAAATTCCTTCATGAACTTTGGCTATAGTAAACATGGCAAAATTGTACAGTACAATCTTCAAGTCTAGATGTACACAATTTATGCATTTGAATAGTTGATAGGTCTTGAATCCTTTCAAAATTTGACATGATCTTCCCATATGGAGATAGGTCAGCATACCCTCCAATATTTCACAAATGAAATCTGGGACACATCTGGCCAACCAACATCAGAGTATGGTCAAGATGGCATAAGTTATTAATGAGTATTAATAATAAACTAGGAGAGACTGCAGCAATTTGTTTTTTTCTTGAATCTACAGGAAAGAGCAATATTTCCCCCTGGCCCCAGAGTCAATTAAGTACAAACCAGTTTTGCATTCTGTACTCAGTTTGCAGGAACTGAAGTAAGCCAAGGACAAAGAGGAAAAGTGGGAGCTGGAGAGAAAAACTGGGACATTTTAAAGCAGCTGAAAAAGTGGGATGACAGAGGATTAACTGAGAAATCTCTGCCAAATCAGGATAGTTGGAGGGGAAGGGTCAGTTTAAAACTGTAGAAGGATTGTTTAGATTTTATAATGATAACCAGTGGACAAAAGATGTTCATTTTCATTCATTAACTTGTATATAAATGCGGCTTATGTAAAGGATAGGAAATGTGTGCTGCAGAAGTTGGTGGACTACAACTCCCATGATTCTTCACCATTGGCTCCTATGGCTAATGGAGGTTGCAGCCCAATACCTGGAAGGTCACACATTATCCACCCTTAGCTTATGCCATCACGCTTCCCTCATCCTTTCAATCAAAACTGACCAATCAAAAGATAAAATGAGATCAAATTATAGATTGTTTGATTCCATAATTTGGGTTTGGGAAAAGTCTGTTATGCACCTACCTTTTTGGTTTTTTTTCTTTTCAGAAAGCATAAAAGCAGAAAGCAGAGAAACAGCAAACGGTTTTTCTCAGCGTCCTGGAATCTTAGAAACCCCAAATCGTGAAGTTGGACAAGTGTATTTATTTCTTAAATAACAATAGAACAGACACAATTAAACTCTGCACTCCATGCAACAACTAAGGCCATTTCCACACTAGCCTATTATAGTGCTATTATTCCACTTTCAACCTCCTATGGCAGAGTTTTCCAATCTGTGTGTCGCAACACGTTAGTGTGTCACCTGCAGTGTGTAGGTGTGCTACACAAACGTAACAGGTAGAGGGGCTGCCCCTTCCGTCACTGCCATGGGCCAGGGCCAGGTGAGCGGGCTGCCTCTGCTGCCGTCCTGGGCCGAGGAAGATCCCGGGGAAAGTGGCAGCTGTGGGCTAGGCTCAGGTGAAGGAGATGCCCCTCACACCACTGCTGCAGCTGCCCTGGCCTAAGGAAGACGCCAGTGAGGACAGTGGGCCAGGCTTGGTGTGAAGAGGCTGCATCTCCTGCCACTGCTGCAGCTGCCCCAGGCCGAAGAAGACCCCAGGGAGGGCAGCGGGGACCAGGTCCAGGTGGAGGGGCTTCTTCACCTGCCACTGCCCTTGCCCTAGGCCAAGGAAGACCCCAGCAAGGGTGGCGGCGGGCCAGGCTTAGCTGGAGGTGCTGCCTCCACTTACTGAATTACTTACTGAATTATTGTGTTGCGAACTGATGAATGTCTAAAAAAGTGTGTCACCAACATGAAAAGTTAGGAAAGCTCTGTCCTATGAAATCCTGGTGTTTGCAGTTTAGGGAGGGGCCTCAACTAAACTGCAAACACCAGGATTCCATAGAAGGTTGAAAGTGGAATAATAGCACTATAACAGGCTAGTGTGGAAATGGCCTAAGTCCAGTTCTACTTCTTGGTTAATATAATTAAACTGTCCACACATTCACCTACCTTTTTAGAATCAAGACACCTCTATGCATCTATGTGCGATGATGGCACAACTATTGGAAGAGTCAATCTTGCTTGCTAACATTAGGAGGAGTTAGCAGGCATTAGTTGCTATGACATAATTTGCAGATTGTTGGTCACATTGCCCCCATCTTTATCTTTCTTTATTTTCTCTTTCTTCATATAGCAAGCACATGGACAAGTGGGACCAACAATTCCTGCTGTTATAGGAGTCCATGAATTAATGATTCTCTTTCAAAATGAAGCTGTCGCTTTGTACACACAAAAAGACTGTAAGTTACTTTATATACTTTCTCCAGAGAAGACTGCTGTGACTCTGTTTGCTAGTTTACTAAAGAGCTAAATCAGTATCTGTTACTGAATCCCAATAATAATTGGTATACATTGCATACTCTCCAACTATCTTGATTTGGATGTCCTACTTTTTTAGCTGTTTTTAAAATGTCCCAGTTTACTTCCTCTCCTCTCACTTTCCCCCTTCACCCAGTTTACTTCAGTGGTTGCAAACTGAGTTCAAAGTGGAAAACTGGTTTGCACCCATTTAATTCAGCAGAAGGGAGAGGAGACAAGTGAGTAGAATCTTGCCCTTCCCTTTAGGCTCAGGCAAAAGTAAACTGCTGAAGCCTTTCTTAGTTTTAGCGTTTTCCTCTTTAATAACTTCTGCCATTTTGATCATACTCAGACATTAGTTGGCCACAGATGTCCCAGCTTTCATCTGTGAAATGTTGAAATGACACTGGCACCTAGAGACCACTGTGAGATTCTTGCTAGGTCTAAACAAATTATTTGGGGATGCAAAATGGTAGATATTGCAATAGGTTCCAATAAAGCAAAGCAAATACCTTGGTGAGATGTACCAGGTCCCCACATCATCCACTGAATTGAATTTTTTGGCTATAAGACAGCAGAATCTTTAGCTAACCTTTTCAGAATGCCAAATGTTGCAAACAACATTAAATCCAGAACATGTGTGGCATGACTCACAAAATGATCATGGAATGTACACCATTCTGATCTTTAAAAAATGTATGTCCTTGAACAAAAACTGATTGCATATTCTCTTTGGATTCAGAACTGGGGATTCTTTGGGGCATACATTTAGAACTTGTGGCACTGTGAATGTCAAAGCTGGTGTTGTTTACTGAAGGAAGAAAAATGTAGCTAAAAGACATATACAAATGCCTGCTATATCCAGATGGCTCCAATTGGCATGATCAGAAATGCTAATGCACTTAGTGCAGTTTTCAATTTCTTTTTGTGTGGGAAACTTGGCTACAAGTCCTTGGGTAGGAGGAGGGGAGGAGAAGAAGGAGGAGCTGGAAGGAAGAGGGGAGAAGGAGTATAGCTATGGTGGAGCGGGTGGAATGGGGGCACTGTCCCCTCCAAATAAGAATTCTGCACCCTGCCCTGAAATAGTCCTAAAATTTTCTTTCAGTATCCAAATTTCTAGCATTGCACTAACTTAAAACTTCAGTTGCATGTTTAGAAATAGAATTTAGGTATCCAAAAAAAGGGGGGAGACCACATTCCCAAGGGAGTGTGAACACAGTAAATAGAAGAATCTAGGGGCAAATGATATTCAATGTCTCACTCTCTGCACTGCTAGAAGGTTGGGGAAGGAAGGAAAATTTCATTTAGGATGGCAGAATTCTTATTTTTGGGGAGTGTGACTTCATTTTGCCCTCTCCCCATAGCTATATCCCTGGGAGGAGGAAATTGACATGGTCATCTTCAGAGTTTGGAAATGACAACTCCTAGACCCCCCAAAATAACTTTTCTGAGCTCTCTCCTTTGCACAGTACAAGAGGATATGTCTCTGTAATCTCACTTGTGTTCCTGAGTGTGAATATGAAATAGTGGATTTGTGGTATGCTCTCCATATTATGAAAGAAAGGCTTGCAGGCCTAGAGGGTCTGAACGCATCTTCCCTTGCAACCACATTTCAGCCTTCATTGCCTTCCCTTTCTGTGTTGTAATGATTCATCAGTCATTTCACTGGAAATTGCCACAGTTCCTTTCTTGGACTTGCTTCTCATTACTTCATAGCTTAAGGCAAAATAAAGAAATATAAAGTAAAAACACAAGAAGGCAGGAGGACAAGCATTGACAATGACATAAAGTGAAGAGGCAAGGTGGATTAAAAGCATGAAACAAGAAGTAATAACATGATATAAACAGGGGTGGGATGAACAGAGAACCTATTTTTAAATCAGGAGGCAGATCCTTCTACATTACAAAGGCTTCTTCCAGTGTGCCATTGGCACTCATGGAAGCATTTCTTGAAATAAGGCCCCAAGGGCTTACATGTGGAAACTTTATATCCCTATAAGGTTTCCAGACACAGGTCCAATATGACTTTCCATCTGGAGAAGTGGGAAAAGAGAAGCAAGGGGGCTCATGAGTGAGTGTTATGAAATAAGGAACAGTGTGAGGAGACAAATTTCCCTCACGTTCTCTACTAGACATTTCTGCTGCTGCCCAACAGCATCTGTGTTTTAGCTCTGGCCCAGATGTGTTGCTGGGTTGACAGAAAAGAGAAAACTGTGGATGATATCTTAGATCCTAGATTAGCTACGTAGTTAAGAATACTTAATTGAGTAGGGTCTCCTAACCCAACCCCCAATCCTGCTTTACCAGGAAGCAGACACTGCAAATGACAAAGGTCATTTGGGAGCAACATGCTGACCTTCCCATCCCCTCCCTCCAGCTTTCTTCAGTGTGACAACTGGAAGCAATATCCCTGTCACAGTTTCTCCTCATACCAGATAGCTAGCAGGAGGAAGGTGGAAATGTCAGTATGTTCCTCCCCCAACTGACAAGAGAATAGACTTCCGTCACTTGCAGAGCTGCTGCCTGGTAAACCAAGAGGATGCCATGATTGTGAATAAGTAGCAACCATGAATATGAATTGGCTAGTCTAGGTTACAGATCTGTAACTGAGACAGTAAATTCCATCCCTCATTCTAGTCAGCTCCCAGAGAACTTGTGATCAGGAAAGGGAGAAAAATCTGGTTGGTCTGCATTTTCATATCTGTTTTGTACTCTGCGAGGCTGGTAATGAAGCAGAGCATATCTTGACACAGGAGTCTATACATTCCTGAGACTCATCCTGTGTTTAGGCTGATAATAAATATGCTTCAGACCATAGGTATATTGGAAACATGTTCACAAACACTCTTTAGTCAACAGTATGTACAAAAATGTGCACGAAAATGCAGACTATGGAAAAATTCATGTGAAAATGCATCCATGGGTAAGACTGCATTTAAAAGAAAGCACACCTTTCCATGTCAGAAATGGAGGTGGGGAGAGAAGGATCTCTTACAGCTCCATATGGAATCAGAGTGGGAAGGAAGTGGCAGTGGGATTCTGAGAAATGCAAGGAAAAGAAGGCTGAGAGGTTTTCCTTGCCTAACTTGTGATTATGTTTTTCTGTCACCTAGCAGTCCTAAATGTCCAGAAAGACAGCATATGGATCATGCCACCCGTTCCCCAAGTCCCTTTATTTTATGCAGTTTTACTAGCATAGAGGGCATCTTGAGAGGCAGATATTTGATTCTGAGGATGGAGATCAGCACTGTCTGACATTCTAGTATGTTTTGCCTTCCTTTTAAACCAGTGGGAATTGGTGGCTTTGATGTCAGCATTGTGGTAAATCTGCTCTGAGTTTTAGTCTGAACATTAAAGAAACTATCCAGGGTACTGGACCCTATCCCTATCCCAAGAACAGATTCAGCATTTTGGATAGCTCATTTCAAGTTCAGACTAAAACCCAGAGTAGAGTCAGCAGCTACCAACTACTAAGGCTTCAGACTAGTTTTGAGACTGTATTAATGTTACCAAAACTTTCTGAGTCTGCCCAAACCAAAGCATTTCAAAGACAAGTCAGCTTTGAGCTTCAAATAGTTGGACAAAACAAAACTTCTCATAAGACTAAACACTTCTTTGAAAATTAATTGTATTAACATTTGCTAAACTTCATTCACTGCAAGGATCTTAGCTTTAAAAAAATGAAATTTTCTGAACAGGAGCTGTTTCATGGCTCAGCTCTAACTTACTGAATGCAATTCATCAACACATTGAGAAGGAGATGACTAGACAGTAAAAGAATTAACATTAATATCTTTACTTTTGTACATTAAATCATGGCATATAAACATTTCAAAGCCTGCTGCTTTAATGTCAGCCACAGAGAACTCAATGGCCTGAACAACCATCCTGTTTTTGCTGTGGACAAGCCAACCATAAATTCTTCATAATTCACATAGTGATATCCCCTGTGAAGTATAAGTAATATTTGTATTGCTATTCATTAATTTACCAGTAGTGGCTCTACTGTCACTAGGGCAGTGAATCCACTGTAGGATTTAGTCTGAACTTTAAAGGCGCTATCCAAAGTGCTTAACTCTCTCCCCCAAATAGTTTTAGACCTTTGCGCAACTTCTGGAGTGGACTCACACCCAGCAGACATGAGAGCTAGCAGCTGCTACTCCATTCTGCTGTATTGAATTGTTGGACTGGTTTATCTAGACTTTGGAATTTTTTTTTCAGTTGTAAATCACCAAATTGAAGACAGGTATTCCTTTTTTCATGATTCCATATGCCCAATATTTTTGTCTGTGTTTTAATTTTTAACAGACCTTGGCATGTAGCATTTCAGTTGCTTTTGCTCTAAGATCCCAAGCCTGAAGGTTGCTTCATTTGCCAAATCAGCGCATCATAGGTTTTTTAAAACAGGAAAAAAATCATAGTACCAGTTAGGAACATATTAGTACAACACTAATTACGAAGTGGAATGTGTCAGTATTAAATGAGTTATGATCTGGCGAAGACCTGCAAACTATAATCAGATACTTAATAAACTCGAGACGTGCAGCTGCGAAGACTCCTGGATCTTTGCCACCTTTTATTACAGTGGCGCCCGGCAATGCTGTATAGTTAAGGGTCTGTCAGCATTTCCATAATAAAATTTCATCTTTAAAAGGATTTTGCAACTTTCTTTCTTTCTTTTAATGCACTTCAAGCCAAAACTTGACATTAAGATTAGAAAAATCTACCCTTTAATGCAAGTATCTTCCTTAAGTTACTTCTGATCGTGTTCTCCTCCCAAAAGAATAGGAAGAAATGCTAGAACTACAAATGCTCACCTCTGAAACCTGAAGGAGGTTCATATAGATTCTTTAAGCACAAAAGAAAGAAGCAATAGATCCAGGTCAAGGTGGCTTCATGCCAGTAAGCCTGTGGCATAATCAAGCCAGGCCGCACATAATCAAGGACGGAAAACCTAACTGCTTTATGAATGGCAGCCCCACAAAAAGATAATTGTAAGTCTGTGGCAATAGAAGGCATTAGTGAGTGGATAATCTTTTGTTGTCACATATTTTGTTAAACCTTCCACAGTTCTCTGCCATTGGCCATGCTGAGTAGAGCTGATTGGAACTGTAGGCCATAATATCGAGCAAGGGGGGCAAATATTCCCCACCCCTGGCCTGACTTCTTTAGTTCTATGGGTCTGGCAGAGAGTATTCACTGTCTGAGGTGACTTTCTAACTTGCTTGCCCTAAAGTCAAGGAGAAGCAGAAGGCCAAGCACCTTGAGAACCTCCTTTGTTCATGAGCAACAGATATCAAAAGCACAAGACAGCAGCTTGCATTTCTGAAACACCCAAACCAGCTCTAATTGGATCAGGAGTAAAACTACACTGACCCAAAGAAGAATGGGAGCTGGTCCCATAATCCAAGAATGTTTCTTAAAGTGGTTGTACATCTTAACTTAAAGTGGTTATGCATCTTAACTTCTCAGAACTTGTTGTGAGAAAGAACAGTAGATGATGGCTGTAGGTGTCTCAAGAGTGGAAAGGGGAATTAGACTCCAAAGGGGATCTCTTGGTTTCACTTAGGAGTGGACAATATTTTAATTTGCTCTGGGTTAATCTGTTTGGGGATCCTTGCCAGCAGTGGGCAAGGTTAAAGCCAGTGGGACAGGAGGCCAAACAAAATGTAGGCAAGCCCATCCTTCCTTCTCCTCGCCCTTTTCTCTTTCCTTCCCTCTTCCCCAGTGCTGACCAGCAACACACTGCTGTTTCAGAGGCCCCTGCTAATCATTGGCATAGGGCTTTTGAAATTAACCTCAGGGTGGCATGAAATCAGGTTAAGGGTATGTGAGGTTCCAGGGCCAAAAGCTGCCCACCCCTGTTTTAGACAGAAGTTGGAAAGATTACTTCTTCGGACTACAGTTTACAAAAATCGCAGATGGCATATCCACAAAAAGTAATTTCCAGACTCTAGTTTTAGACTGAAAGGGGACTTCCCTTCTTCTCCAGAGATATGTCACCTTGCCCTTTCCTTTCTGAAGCTCCATGACTGATTCAATTACATCATACAAACTTATTTTTCTAATAAGAAAAAAAAATGAAAGTCAATGTGAATATTTCTCCAGGCAGCTGCAAATCATATGTTGCCAGGCTTAGAGTAATATTCTTGAATCACATAGATGCCAGTGAAAAAAGAAAAAAAAAAAGAAGAAAAAAATTACAAGTAAGGTCCAACACTTACGCAGCTGCAGAACATGCATATGGCCGGGTTTAAATTAATATGCTTAAAGCATTTTTTTGCCAAGGCAAACAACCCTTATTTTAGCTTGACTGCTTGGTTAAAGAAGGCTCAATCCTTAACATCTTGCCAGATTGTTGTTTTACGAATGATCCCATTGTGTTTTAGGTCTTTTAAGCTTGGCAAGAGCTTTCCTTCTTGATCGAGCAATTGGCAAACTTGCCTGCTTCTCAGAAAATTGTTTTGCCAGATATAAGAGAAATTGATTAAATTAATTTTTTAATTAGAGGCCAATAAACCTTGCATACTGAATAAAGGAAAAAAACAGAGAAGATTCTAATGTTTTCCACATCTGTAATTCAAAATAATTTAGGTACTAAAACCTTGTCCTCAAGACCCCAAAGAAAAAACCTCAATACCCCTGAGAAGAACTCGTTTTTATATTCTGTTTTCATAAAAAGTAAAATTTTACAATTAAAATATTATTAAAGAGATCACTCTGACTGGATCCACGTAGAATAACTAGGTGCTGAAATAGTTGTTTAAACAGTCTGATGTTTAACCCTTATCGTCTCCCTCTGCTTAATTCCCTTTTAATTGTCTGGACCTTTCAGCGAATGTAGAACTTTGGACATTGGTACCTCAGTGACAGAGTCAATGCAGTCAAGAGTTCTGAGTGACTCAGGGGAACAGGGTTAGAATCATCACTTGGCCAACGGAAAGCCACTGGGAGGTCTTGGACAAGTCACACTGTCTCAGCCTCAGAGGAAGACAGTGGTAAACCACCTCTGAACAAATCTTGCCAAGGAAACCCCAGGATAGATTTGCCCCAGGGTCACCATCACAGAACAGGTTCTTCTGGGCCCATCCAAAAATAAGCTTTCTATGCTGGGAAGCTGGACACACAATAGCCTACAACTTACAGGAGGGAAGGTGTCTGGGCTCACACGCTTGTCAGCTTTGTTCTGGACAGAAATTCCATCACTTTAACAGTGGCAGAAATTCGTAAGTAAAGCTTTCTCCCACAAGCTGCTCAGGGTTTTAATCTGAACTTTAAAGAAGCAGAGCACTGAATCCTGTTTCCCCAAACCAGTTCAGAATCTTGGATAGCTTATTTAACGTTAGGACTAAAATCCAGAACAAATTCATTGCCCTAATGATATTGGCCAGCTGCCACTGGCATGAAGATACAGTGATGCACTCACCTGTGACCTTTATTTCCAGATTTTTCTGTGCAGCTCATGAGGATGGAACCAGCCATAATGCAGATAATCTGTGCTTATATGTTCTCATACTCTGGAGTATTGAAGAAGTGAGGCTGTATAGGATTATGCTCACATTTATGTATAAAATCACTCATTATATGTTATTATAGACACAATGAATTCAGCTCAAACTTTTCAGGAAAAAAATTGATTCCTTTTGATTAATTTTTGGAATAGACAGACACCTGTGGAATTAGTTACTTCAGACATTTTGGATATGAGATCATACTGTTTAATGAATTTGTACTCGTATTTGGCACCTGAATACTACATATATCATATATAATGGAATGTCTGACATCTGGATGATAGCTATATTAGATATAAAATAATATATTAGAAATGGATGCTTCAAATATTGCTTTGGCATAGGAGACACTGCAGACATTACAAACCAAACTTTTCCTCCTGGGTTCTTTCAACTGTTCCTTGAAGTTCTATGGACTACACAAAAGTTAGGGAGTAGGAAATCAGTGGCCTAAAATGTTGATCCCACCTCAGCTTGTCCATCCACACAGATAAATTTGTGGAAGGTTGTACTCCACAGATGACATGCAGAAACTTACCTGTGGCAATAAAGAAAAAAAAGGAATTAATCTAGGAACAGAGATTAACTGAATGACCTGAATGCCCATTTTGTGATGAATTTGCAGAGGAGCCTCCACTCTAGTATTATATGTGGAATATTCATAATTGCTCCCTTTTAGCCTATATGTTTATACAGTCAGCTCTCCACATTCACTACGGTTAGGGGCATAGGACCCCTACAAAAGTGGAAAATTTGCAAATATCAAAACGTATCTCTGTGTCTGTGGAAAGAGGGCCAAGGCAGGGTGGGGATAGCAGGCACCCAGGGTCCAAACCAGAACAGGGAAAAGAGAGGCAAGGAGAAGTTGGTATGGTGGCCCTATACTTCCTCTCTCTTACCCATCTTCTTCCTTGGGTGTGGGGGCATTGAGAGAGGGTTTTTAATGCTCGAAAATTGGGCTGTAAGCCATCATTATCTGGCCATGCTGCGGCTGGTGAAGGAGGAAGAGTACCAGAGGTGGGTTTTTAAAGGGTTGCATGGCCTGATGGGAGCCATTGAGAAAGAAAGTTCCCCCAGAAAAGGAATGCTGAAGTGGGGGGGCAGGGGTGGCAAATAATCAAATCCGTGATAGTCAAACCCACAAATGTGATGGGCCAACTGTATTCTTTTCCTTAAGTCTCACTGGAGCAGTGCTGTTTTTAACATTAATGAATTATGTAGATTTTTTTAAAAAATATTTTAAATATTAAATGTTAAATATTAAATGTTAAATAAATGGACAGAATTGTTAGCAGCAGTGAAGTGCAGGCAGTAGTGACACCTTATACCTCAACAGCACCCAACTGTTGGGAGGATTTGGGCATCAGGACTGATTCTAGGATTGACAGAGTTTGTGGAGATCTACAAGGCTTCACAGAAGGCCTTGGGGGCCACTTACAGTCCATAGGCCAGGAGTTGCCCAACACTGGTTGAGAAAATGAATATAAAGATGCTTGTGGTAAGGAAGAGAAAAGGAGAAGAAGGAAAACCATGTTGGGGAAATTTCTTAAAAATAAATTCCATAGCATTATGCAGAAGTTATCAAGCTGCATTCCTGAGGTGTTGGTGGTAACTCCAACAGAACTTGGAATGCTATGTTCTATAAGTAACTCACCCTAGTATTTGTGACGCTCCTGAAAGTAGTTTGTTGCCTTGTAATGCTGTTAGGAAGAAACGTAATTTGCTACATTGCTCATTACTTTGCTGGTTGTTTTTGCAGAATCATAGAATCATAGAGTTGGAAGAGACCCCAGGGGCCATCAAGTCCAACCCCCTGCTATGCAGAACACCCATCAAAGCATTCCTAACAGATGGCCATCCAACCTCTGCTTAAAAACATCCAAAGATGGTAGAATCTTCCACACGCCGAGGCAGCATATTCCACTGCCGGACAGCTCTGACCGTCAGGAACTTCTTCCTGAGGTTCAAGTGGAATCTACTTTCCTGCAGCTTGAATCCATTGCTCCTTGTCCTAGTTTCTGGAGCATCAGAAAACAAGCCTGCTCTTTCTTTAACATGACCTCCCTTCAAATATTTAAACATGGCTATCATGTCCCCTCTTAACCTTCTCTTCTGCAGACTAAACATACCTAGCTCCCTAAGTTGTTCCTCATAGGGCATGGCTTCCAGACCCTTCACCATTTTGGTCACCCTCCTTTGGACATGCTCCAGAACAATGCTTGATAAAGAATTAATATTACTCTATAACCTGCAGATTAGCCTAGGTTCCACAGTGGGCAAAAGTGAAGCAAGGAGAAAGCAAACGACTTATTAAAACAGAAATGAGAGCAGCAATGGCTGATGTGGCAGCTATGAAAAAATACAGTGGACCAGGCAAGGGACCAGAGCAGACAGGCTCTGAGAAGTCTGTACAAAAGTATAAATTTGTATCTAATCAAAACAACTAATTATTTGACTCATATATGAAGCCAGAAAAATGCAGACCTTTGTCAAAACTGTGAACTAGGCCTGTTAACACATTCCTCTTGTACTAATCCTTGTTTAGTACTCTTCTTTCAATGCTTTAGGAATCAGATACATAGCAAATCTCATCAGCGAATACTACCTGTGTGAGATTAAAATGATTTCTCAAGCAACATCATCTGTTTCCCATTCTGTTGTTTGAATGGAAAGTTCTATTTTTAAGGGCATTATTTATAGCCTGGCAATATTTTATTCTCCCTTTGAAGTTGAGTGTCTGGTGGAATAAATGTGTGAGAGCTCTGCCAATTGTATGAAATGTTTTTGAAGTTGGTGTTACTTCTAGAGGCTCTGCTTTCCTTGGTCTATCATTCAGCTCTGATGCTGAAACTGATTTCCTTTGGTAAAAGATATTCTACAAGACATACAGGGGACAAGGTATAAGGAGAAAAAATTAAGGCAATAGTGGGATGGTGTCAAATCTAGATAATTATTCTGAAGTTTCACTTTCTCCCTTGATAGATAGATTGATTATTCATTCTGGTGCTTATCTGCAAAGCACAACAAAATAGATTTTCAAACATAGTCTAGGTTGTGTTTTTTCTCATGAAATAAACAATATGACAAACCAACAACTTGTGTACTATGACAGTGTACTTTCAAGGACTCCATAATTGGCCCTCCTGTTTCATTTTGTTTTGTTTTCCCAAGGGAGATAATGCAAAGATATCTTATACATTTTAATTGGCTATTTATTAGCTGCTGACAGGCTAGTCATTGCTTGATTTTGGAAAGATTTAAAGGGCATAACTATGATGGCCTGATGTAATAAGATGTGGTAATTAGCTTTGGTTGGAAAAAAAAAAGAAATAAATCCCAAATGGCTAAGTCAAAGAAAGAAAAACACAGCTTTGTAGTGATTTGATCTCTCTTTCCCTCTTTTTAATCTCCTTATTCCTTATTGCTGTAATGTTTCAGTATCACAATATGTAACTGAGAGTTAATTTAAAAAATATTTTTTTAAAAAATTAATACAGTTTTGTAATTATTTGGAATTTTTTCATTGAATATCTGAGAGGAGGGAGGAAAAACCATGTTGAACTTCCAAAGCCATTCAGATCCATTTGGTTTTCTACATGAAGAACCACTTGTGACATTTTTAGACTGGTGTCCTGTTCAATATTTATAAGTTGGAAGTTAGTACAGGAAGGTACCAGATCCAATCTGAGATTGGAAGCTAAACAGGGTCAGCCATGGTTAGTACTTGGATGGGCAACTGACAGTAAATAGCAGGTGATGTAGACTATATTTCAGAGGACAGAACTGGCAAAACCATCTTTGAGTATTCCTTCAAAATGGGCCTTTGCACACTGTTGCAGAAATCAGAGATAGAGACCCACGGAAAATGGAAAAACGTTTATTGTAGCCAGCACAGTGTCTCAGTGGAATCCTTTCCAAAGACCAAGCGCCGCCTCTTTAAGTTCACAACAATTTATACATTTTCCAGTACAGCGTCATCACGGTGTCATCACATGTTCAAGAAAGGAAACACATGTGTACAAAGGTTCCCATCTCTCCACAATAAACCATTCTTCTAGTAATCTTCAAATGTTGCAAACCAGAAGCAAACCGCATTCCATTCTTCTATTCCCACAGTTCCTTACAAACACAGAGAAATAACTACAAGCTGCAGAGAGATTTAACTGTTTATCCCTTACATTCCTCCCTTTTATGCCAAATTCTATAATTAGCAATTTAAGCATAATTATTTGGTTTGTGCCATCAGAGCATAAGCAGCAGCTTTTCTATCCCTTATTTTACTCATTGTTGATTGGAAGTAAGTTAACAGACAAGGCGTTATTACCATGAGCCCTATCATTAATACAAAAAGCAATCCTACAAACAGTGTTTTCAGCCAGGTTAAATTCGGAAGCCAAGAAGTTAACCATGTAATATTAGATACCACAGCATATATTTTCTCCACATTTGTCTGTACTATTCTAGATTCATTAACATAATGACAACTTGTGGTATTTCGCCATACCCACACAAGCCTCTCTCACAGCTGAGGGGATAGTCTAAAACTATTTTATGCTAAGGGCAACTCTTGCCATGGGGAACATTATGGCTCCAAATCTTTCACCCTCAGTTAGGTATGTCCTGTCAGAATCATACCCAAAGGTTTCATCATATATTCTCTTCAACCGATGCCATCCAAGTTGTCTATTCCATGCCTCGACAGGTTGGTTGAGGGGGTGAAACCCTCCAGTTGAGAGAGAACCGATAGTGCAGATACTATTCCATCCAGTTAAATTCCTGGTACCTGCCGGTATTACTAGCCATCCTTGCATGTGTGTGCTTGGCCCATGAGAACATACCCAACAGTTATTGTCATCCAGGGTGCTCAAGATCTGATTGACCAGCTGATGGAATCGATTCATCTCCCAGCCTCCCTGGCTCAGTAATGCCCCCATCAGCAACAACAATCCCCATGTCCACATATCGTCCAAATCCACAGAACCACTGTCTGAAGTGATACAGTATATAGCCCAGACTTCCTGCTCCCCCTAAGCCTACTCCAACCCACAATATTGTCTCCCACATTCAGGATCTGGCCATATGTAGAATAGTGCATCCTTGGTAGCAACTGCAGTAAAGCCTAGTCCCAATCTTCTTTTCCTCTCCAGATGGGGATCTGGCCGTGCACTGGGTGTTCAGCTTCCCGTATGTGAACACAGCAGGGCCTAGTCCCAGTCTTCCTTACCGCTTTCTGATAACTTTCAGCTTCAAAGGTTGTCCTGTGTTTGGGACAACAGTTCAGTAAGAGTGAGCCCTTTTTATCCTAGTATAATGCACCCAAGGCTTCAACCCTGCCACTTTCACTACAATGGGAGTTGTCAATACTACCTGATAGGGTCCCCTCCACCCAGGACTAAGTGGCTCCCCTTTCCAATCCTTCACCCATACCTCATCTCCTGGTTGGAAGGGGTTGCCTGTATCTATAAGAAGGGGAGATGCTGTTCTAATATATACTCCCTCATCTTACTCAGCTTTTCCTAACACACTAACTTCCTCCTGTAGAGTCATGTTTCCCAATTCCTTTGTGTCTCCCCTTAATCCACTCAAAATGGCTGGAGATTGCTCATACATCAACTCAAAAGGCGACAACCCTACGGTTCAGTGAGGTGTGCACCTTATCCTATGCCTTATCCTAAAGAGGGCTATGGGAAGAATATTTGGTCACTTCAGCCTAGTTTCTTGGCACAATTTGGACAACTGTGTCTTCAGGATCCGATTCCCATCTCTCCACAATAAACCATTCTTCTAGTAATCTTCAAATGTTGCAAACCAGAAGCAAACCACATTCTATTCTTCTATTCCCACAGTTCCTTACAAACACAGAGAAATAACTACAAGCTGCAGAGAGATTTAACTGTTTATCCCTTACACACACTACATAACTGTTGCACTATGATTCTACTTTAACTACCATGGTTATGTTCTATGGAATTATGGGAATTGACGTTCAGGGAGGGATATTTAGAATTCTCAGCCAGAGAGCTCCAGTACTTCCCAAGACTATAACCCCCAGGATTCCACAGGAGGCAGTTAAAGTGGAATCATAGCGCAATAGTTATGTTGTGTGGAAAGACCGAAAGAAAACCCCATGAAATTCATGAGTTTGCCATAAATCAAAAGGCAACGTGAAGGCACAAACATACACACACATCCATTGCTACCAGATTAGGAACATTTAGATAGAACCATCAGCAAGCCTCCAGTTATAGCTTTCTGTTAGCCTCCAAATCTAAGGCGACTGCTGCTAAAAGCTGTCTTGAAAACACTTAGTCAGCAATCCAGGATCACACGTGTATAATTCAAAGTGTTGCATCGCCTGTAAATACCTTAAGGAGATTGTCACTTTTAGGAGCACAGTGACTGGAAGAACCTACTATATGAAACAACATCACCTGCAGGTTCTACAATCTTATTTTTGTGATTGGATATAGGCATACAGGATGCCATCTGCAATATGTGAGGGAAATTACCACAGACCTATGAACACTTTACAGGAATAATAAAACTTGTGACTCTAACCAGGAACCTAGAGCAACCAGTGGCCAGGCATTTCAACCTGGAACATCACAGCCTCTTCAGTTTGTCCCTCTTTGGCATAGAGATTCCATAGCATGTTGAAAGTGGAATAATGGCACTATAACAGGCTAATGCGGAAATGGTCATCATCCACCTATACCCCAATCACCATCACAATAGACCTCCTTCACCTGATGTGGCTGACTCCTAGTAAAGTTGTCGGAGGAAGGGGGACATTATTTTTATATGTGTGTGTGTGTGCACGTGCACGCACACACACATACAACTTAATAAATGATGTAGAAGATGAAGATATATAGTAATTAATCAAATTGACTACAGTCTCTTAACTAAAGCTTGGACAAGGTATTTTTTGGCACTACAACTCCCCAAATCCCATAGTCTATGGTTGTATTGGCTTGGGGATTCTAGGAGTTGTAGTCCAAAAAGTAACTTTCCAGATTCTGATTTGGGGCTTCCAAAAACCTGAGGCTGGCCATGAATCTACTTCACTTACCATTTTGACACATGAAGCTGTGTTATCCTTTGACCTGGAATTATTTACATACTGCATAAGTATCATATTTAATCCAGCCCTGGCAACTGTACTGTAAACAGACACATCCTGTCCTGTTAGTGAAAAAGGTTCTTCTTAGATGAAAGCTGGAGGGGGGGGTATTATTTCTCTCTCTCTCTCCCCCTCCTTTTCTTCCTTCAAATGGAACAATCTTTCAAACAAATGCAATGCAAATGCCACAAAAACCTGGGAAGTGTGCCCAAGTTATGGTAATAACATTGGCAAGTAAGAGTAGAGTTAATCCTTGGGATACTTTTCCACATCCCAAGTGATTCTGAATTTTTGAAGCATGGAAATTCTCTTTGTTTCTGTGAAAATCAGCCTCATGGAATGATGACCTAAACTTACCATAATTCACTCTGTGCACCTACTTGTTATATGTTTTTATTACTTTCCCTTGCAGATGTTGCTGTTTCCAATTAAGGCTGTAACTCCTACCCTTGACTGTTAATAACTATTTTGCCTTAAGACATATCTCATTTGCTAACTGAAAAAGGCAGGCTAATGGTGTCTACATCAGGGTATAGTATTTAGAGTGAATTTCTGAAGCAAACTCCCAGTGACTGTAATCTCTGGAATGCTGGCTCCTTCTGAGGTCAGTAATTGGGTATTTTGGAATTTGCCCGAGCGACAGGTCTAAGCCTGTCTTCAGGATGCTTTGAAATTTAGACCCTAAGGTCACCAAAAGAATTGGTTCAGTGGGACAAAAACTCAAGAGAAGGAAGGTTACAATTTGCCATCAGCCTCTGAGACTGGAGAAATAATCTGCTTAAAAGAGAGCATTAAAATCAGAACAACATGAGTGTTCTGCAACATTCACATTGATGAAATACATTTAGCAAATTCAATTGGTAGTATTTCCAGTTAGGAATATGCATTATGCCAAGAATGCTTACTCTACTTGCACATTCTAATATGAATGCCTAAAAAGCTGAAGATTTGTTTGCTTATATCTTTTTCCCAGGGTGCATCCTATTGGTGTGGTGGACTACAGATTACATTCTCAAGCACTTTTGCCATGGCAGGTAGGGATGGTAAGAGTTGTGGCGTGGGATGGATGCTATTCTATAAAGTACCTTTGTATGTTTGGAGTGCAAAGATGGGTTCTATGAACAAGGCGACACATGGTTCCTTATCGGATGGAAGAGCTCTAGGCACCTACAGTTGCTCCAGTACAGCCTTCCCCATTAATACTGTGGGAAGGGGAAGTTACATGGATAATAGTTGTGCTGTTGGTGAGCAGCACAGCCATTTTTCCTACCTTCTTTTAGGGGCAGCTGGTGTTCCCCATGGCCATTTTCGCACTAGTCTAATATATAAAAGAAAGTTTGTGAGTTTGTCTGTGTCAGGCAAGTGAAGACTTCCTATGATTGGCTGTGTCAGATGAGAAGACCTCATATGATTAGCTGCCTGTGAAGATTCTATGGAATCCTGAGGTTGGCAGTTTAGGGAGGGGCCTTTAGAATTCTCAGCCAGAGAGCTCTTGGGCCTCAGGCTGGTTGCTGTGGAAACAAGGCCTAGCAGTAAGGAGATGGCCAGTGCATTCCCTCAGAAACCAAACCTCTGTATGTTGACAACTCTGAATACAGATTGGATTGAGGAATATGAGGAAAAGTTACAGGTACTGGACAACACAGTTTGGGGAATTAGAGACACAGGATCTCAAACCTGTGTATTTCCACCACATTTAATTTCTAAAGTAAGGTAAGATAATTCCTAAGGTATTTCTAACAAGTGTTACCTATGAGAAGAAAAAATCCCAGGCAATGCCAGGTAAATACACTAGTTTGAAATAAAACCAGACTGTATTCATCGTTCCTTTGACATGGGTCATTTCTAGTGTGGAAATGGCCCACATCAGAGGAATGATGAATCCAGTCTGGCTTTATTTCAAACTTTAATGGAGCTGTCCAAGGTGCTCAATCCACTCTGGATTTTAGTCTGAAGTTTAAAGGCGCTATTCAAGGCACTGAACTGACATTCAGAATTTTCACTGCGCCCCTGGCATGGCAACCATCAGCCTTCACTGACCTTCTGTGCATTCACTAAGCGTGGTAAGAGGGTCAGTACAAAAACTTTGGTAGCAGGATAGCATCCAGACATGGAGTATGTTTTACAACAAGCCATGAAGGGAGAAAGACCTTCCAGGGGGTGTGATATTTTCAGCAGTTACTCTGAATTTCACAGGGCCCTTTCACACTGCACATTTATAGCAGCATGATTCCATTTTAAATGCCATAGCTGCCTCCTATGGGATCCTTGAGTTTGTAGTTTGGTGAAACAATAGACCTCCCTGGCTGCATATTCGAAATACCTCTTCTAAATTGCAAATCCTTGGCTTCCATAAGGCAAAACTATGGCAATTAAAGAGAAATCATAGTGCAATAACTATATAATGTGAAAAGCCCCTGGTCTGCTTTCTTAAACCTTATTGTGCATTCCTTGGGACTGAGTCAGATAGATGTTCCTGAGACTTGTATGGAGAATACATGGCTTCAGCTTTGTGTAGAGAGGTCTTGTCTGAAATTATATGTGGATAAAGATATTGACACTTATATAAAAATTTTAAAACTTGCCATTGAAGTTTTTATCATGTTCTTTGAGACAACTTCCTTCCAAGAGCTTCCCCCACATGAAGCAGAGGTGTTATAGTTTCCCCATGAACATGTGTCACCAAATAATAATATTTCTCCACCAACCTCAAGAAGTGTAACCTGAAAATGTTTAATCTTTCATATAACTGTGCATTACCACACAGAACAAAACTTCTCATTCTCAGTTATAAATGGGATGTGCATTCATCCTTTAAGTGTTTTATTTATTTTTACTTATTTTCTAAAAACAAGGCATGAATTTATTTATGTCTCTGGTTCCTACAAATGCTGGTGTTTTGACTTTTTACAGAATTTAAATAGAGCCAGGCATAACCAATAATCATAAGTATTCTCTTCTGCCTTTCAAGAACATGATAGAGAGAGTGATTAAAAAGTACAGATATTTAAAAAGTATAGATGCATACATTTGGTATAACAAACCAGCATTCAGCTTACTAGTCATACTAATTCAGCCGCAAGTCTGCTTTCTGCTGTTACCACTCTACCTTCCTCTTGATGCAGAAATCTATGGAAGCACTCCATGGCTGAGAACAATGCCTTAGAATGGAGACAATAGTACACTTTTCTCAGTTTCTCCGGAGTGGCATATGGTGAGTTAAGGCTCATCATGGTCCCTCCAAGAGTCAGCTCTTGACTTGAAGAGGCCTCTGAGATGGCATACCTTCCACTCTCCCAATGTGGAAGGCACATTCCCAGTTAATTCTCTGTTGCCTCTTTTTCAACTGCTTTCAAAATGTTCCACTTTCTCTCTCTTCATCCCACCTCCCCCTTTGACTTCAGCTTGCCTCAGCTGGTATTCTGATAAACTGAGTTCAAAGTGCTTTCAAAGAGTTAAAGGTGTTTTCACTCAACTGATTCAGGAGAGGAGGGGAGAGAACCTTACCCTTTCCAATAGGCTCAAGCAAAAACAAACCACTGCAGCTTCTCCTCACTTGTGTGTTCTTCTTCATTAATATCCTGTGAAATGATGGGAGGTATTCATGGAGTTTTCTGGTAAGCTCCCAGCTTCCATGCTGGAAGCTTCCCAGATGGATTCTTCTTTTTGTGGAGGGATAGTGGATGATGGGAACTACACAAAAACCATGATAGCACTTCCCTCCTGCATTGAACCCTGGCAAAAACAGCTTACCAGAGTCAAGTGTTTCAAAAACCACCATATAGCAGAGACTGTACACACAGCTTAGAAGTGTGCCCAGCAGAGTATAAACACTAGTAGCAAATGCTCTGAAGCCACAAAAATACTCCCACACCTTCTTATCTTCCAACAGGAGGCTTTTACTTTCCAGTTACGATACATACATATATATAGTACTCCAACGGAGTTTCAGCATTCCACAGCATGCAAAGATATGCATCCAACATAGTCTGCGGCCGCTCCATCAGACAATCGAGAGGGCACAGTTGGCTAGAACACTCCCTCTTATATACATACATTTCTGATGCAACTCTAGCCAACTTTGCATGCTCCCATGTATGATGCAACCCTCTGCCCTGGTTACATATTACAATGTCTCAGCAAGAGTTACATGGGATTACATCATTCACTGTCATTCCCAGGTGCAAACCTCAATGTGCATCATATATATTTTATTTGGACTGCAGGTCATGTCCAACCTTTCCTCATACTTTTCCTTCAGGAAACTTCTTCCCTTGTGACATCCTGTCATTGTTATTTTTATCTGAATGCTGCTTTTCTTCACAAGTGCTCTGTCTTTGCCATTCTCCTGGTATACGTACCTCGTATAATTCAATGGAGGTGTCAACCCAAAACGTGCATTACTCGGGGTCCACCCATGATGCCAGTACCACCAAATAAGAGGGGAATTAGCTCCAAATTAGGATAACTGAGAGAGGAGGGCAACTTAAGATCTTTCCACCAATATTTATGGAGTATTGCAGGAAAGAACCAGCCAGAGAATCCAAAATTTAAACTAAAAATGTGTTTTGTTGAAAGATTCACACATGTACATAAAAGATCCAAACACACACACTCACACAAGGACTAACCATAGGAAACGGAAGGAAAGTTGTGGGTAGGGGATTTTTAGGGTTTGGGTGATAATTACCAGTCCAGACAGAAGTGAAGAAAAGCAGCAATGTGGCTTAGGTAGACACCTAAGGACAGTTCTCATTCAGGAATAAAGCAGACAGTGTGGTGTTCAGTAAGTCAACAGACTGCCAAAGACTGCTTGAAATCAAGCATTTTTATATCTAAAAACCACCCTATGGGTATGAGTGTGAACCACTATCCCAGCCAAGTGGACAATGGGAGTTGCAACACAAACAATGAGGTCTGGACAGAGTTAGCATTTAGGTAACAAAGGGATAATGGTTGTCGTAATAGCTCTGTATTGTGGAGGGGTTCGGAAGACAAAGCAAGGAAACATCCTGCTGTGAAAGATCAGGGTGAGAACAATCACAGTGTGGTGGAATCTTCCCTTTTCTGCTCTGAGATGTCCAGCTTTAACATAAGTCTATTGTCTCCAGAGTTGCCTTGTAATCTGCCTGACAATGACTTCGGTTTTGCCTAGAAGAGGGTGTGGCTGACTTGCCTTAGAATCTCACATTCACAGTCAATTATTTTCCTCTTTCCAAACTGACCTTCCAATCACCTCAGGTTCCATTTTATATAAATGCCAATTAGTGTAGCTCGCTAATTAAATAATATTTGCCAATTGAACCATATCAATCTTAAGGGTATATGGGGTTGTAACAGAAGGTTGTGTCAGTTCTGTTCTCATTGGTATTAGGTGGCCCCCATTTGCCCACAAGCTACCCAACATAGTGACATAGTACCATTCCACATTCTGAACACCATACACCCACACATGTAGGGCAGGGATGCACAACTGATGGGCCCTGTCATGTGACTAGGTACCCAGCACCTGCCTGAGGATACTGCAAGATGATGTCAAATCTACCCTCTCTTACCTGGCCTGCTTTCAATGCTAGTAGGTAGTCCTCTTATTCCAAGCAGAAATTTCAGGCAGGGTTTCCAAACTCTGAACTGAATGGTATAGTCTTTTCCCATTTCAGACATGCAGCCATGGGTGCCTTGTTCACGGTTCTCATCAAGAGAGAAAGGTAAGCAGCAGTCATTTGAGCAAGGATGGGACAAAGACCTCTGATTGAGTCACAACCTGCCCTTTTATATATCAACCTGCCCTTTTCATCAGGAAAACAGGCTCACAGAATACCATGACACGAATCTCTTTTTATATCACATCTGTCTTCACCCTTACAACATCATATGGAACTGTTTAAAATTTAAATAAACTAGAAAGCCAGATTTACAAAATCTCTTTCCCCAGAGAGATGTCACTTTATTTCATTCACAGTCAACACCAATATGGCAAATTTCAAGCAAGAAAGGCCACGTTAGGCTTTTGTGCTTTTGAAATTACATTGGGTCACCCTACTGTGAAATACTGAAATCCACAAGTCAGTCAAATGGGTTCAGGAATTAAAATCTGTAACCAGCTCCTCATGTGTCGCACAGTCCAACCCAAGATGCTAAGGCAGCATTCTTTAGACCTAAAAATCATTACTGGCTTATCCCCTTATCTGACTTATCCCTTTAATCAAAACCAGACTACAAACCACAACACCTTTCTACCTTCCTATTTACCTTTCGAAGTCAGTAATTTGGTTTCATTTTTCCATCCCTCAGGTGAGACTAAAATGACTTCAGTTTCCTGGAGTTAACTATATTCTTTTTGGTAGTTTCATAACTATTGATTTTCATTAATGGTGATTTTTCTCCCTTGCGTAGCATCTTTTCTATGTCAAATGAATAATGCTCCAGAGATATGAATGACATAATGTAAAATACCACATGTGGGAAAAGTGGTACTTCGGCCCATCTTGTTTCCCTATTTTTACTTTTGGATTTGCTTCCTTTTTCCTACCTTATCAATAGAATTAATTTTTTATAATTTTCCAACAAGCTATTCAATACCTCTCTCCTTCAAATACTCCAGTCAATAGCAAAATGTGAAATACAGTCTCAACTTCCTTGTTTTGTTTTTTTTCTCCATGACAAGTCTGATCTTAAAGATAAGTTTCTAATATAAGTTGTTTTGTACGGTACATCCTATTTGGTGAATGCCTGTGTCAGGAAGTAAGTATAGAGGAGAGGTTTATTTATTTATTTATGCTAGGTGAAGTAAAGAGCATGGGCTCAACCAGGCATTGCAGTAACAGAGTACCTTTTCCTGGAGAACAGTGTCATCCTTTCTTCCTTATGCCACATTGCCAAGAATACAGTCACTCTATTCTTGCAATATTCCTCACATTACCATATGGAGAATTATATTGATATCCTTCCTGTATATGCACTAAACTATTTAGATACCTTTGGCAGAAGTATATTTTGATACTTAAGGGTGCAAGGCTATGCACATTGAGGCCATTTCCGCATTAGACTGTTATAGCACTATTATTCCACTTTCAGCATCCTATGGAATCCTGGGGTTTGCAGTTTAGGGAGGGGCTGACCGGAATAAAGTGGAAATAATAGCGCTATAACAGTCTAGTGAGGAAATGGCCTTATATGGATATTTGTCCCACTAAGCACAATGGGACAAAATCTTAATGGGACTGTATTGTTAATATTATTGCTGTAATGTTATGAACTATATAAAAACTGTGGGTATTTTTGTTTTGTTTTTACTATTCCTCAAAGTTAAATTTCAAAGGAAAAATATGAAAACATTTTTTTTTTTAAAAAAAGAGAGTCTGTTTTTAACATTGTATTACAGTTACCCTAGAAAGAGAAAAAGGAATGACATTCTCAGTGACAGTGGATCCTCAAAAGACACCAGTGTTCAAGCATTTGTCCAGTTTTGTGCTAATCTTGGGGCTGCTAAAGACAGAATTACTAGAAGATTACCTATGTTGGATCTTTAAAAAAAGAAAAAGTACATGCAGAATGCGCACCTTCAAACACCCTCTGCCTGTACCATAAAGGGCTTTAATAGGAAATACTAGCACTCTAATGTAAGCTAGAAAGTGAGTGGACCACATGTAAAAATTGGTGTTACATTCTTCCTGTGGCCAATACTGTTTGTTATCTTCCTGACATCATTCAAGAACAAAAACATTGCAACCAGGAAATTACCAGGACATACACAATAGTGGCCCGATTACCCTGTTCCAGAAAGGTTTGTGCACAGTAAATCAATCAGAGCTGACATTTATTGATGTACATTTATATCCCACCTTTGCTCCATTGAACTCAAGCATCTGGTTCTCCTCCCCACCACCACACTTTTATCCTAACTACGGCCATTTCCGCACTAGCCTGTTATAGCGCGATGATTCCACTTTCAACATCCTCTGGAATCCTGGAGTTTGCAGTTTTGGGAGGGGCCAGGTGGCCCCTCCCAAAACTGCAAACCCCAGGATTCCAGAGGATGTTGAAAGTGGAATCATCGCACTATAACAGGCTAGTGTGGAAATGGCCTACAATCTAGTGAGGCAGGTCAGACAGAGGGGGGGAAATGGCTGTCCCAAACTCACCCTGGGAGTAGCATCACCTAGTGCAGGTTAGAATCTGGATCTCCCAAGTTCCACTATGATATTCCACCTACTACACTACTAGCTCTTGTATATTATGTGGGACAACTCTTACATCCTAATCATGTTCATCCTCAATATTCAGTGAAACATGTCTCTTTGTGAGCATAAGAAGCAATATAGTCAACTGATGCCACAGGTATGAGCAGAACAGAAAAGTGATATGCTCTTGGGTATGTTCATAATTTGACCTCAGTTTTCACGATGAACAGTTGAAAGGTGGGCTTGCTAGCAAGAGATTCAAAGAGGCAGGGCTGGTCAAAGACATTTGCCACTTGAGGCAAAGAACAAGATGGCAGCTCCTCCCATCTTGTGTACAAAAGCCAACTGCATTGGCAGTTGAACCTTTCTTCAACACTGGTGATGAGACAGATTTCCAACTGCATTGAGAGGCTAGCTTGGGACAGGATGTGCCAGGCAAGGCAATTAGCGCACATAGCTCTCTCCTCCACCACGTGACACCTACAGTGTCTCCCAGCATTTGTCACATGAAGCAGTCACATCATTCTGCCAAATGGTAGGTCTGGCTCTGCTGTAAGGAGAGTTTTCACACAGGTCTACTATGTCAGTTTGAAATACTTAGCTCATGCCAAGCAGAAAAAAAAAGTCTTGATAGAAACAATTTCCTCAAAACTAAGAAAGTTTGGGCTTGTGTTTTGGGAACAATCATTTGGTTGCTTCCCAGTCCAGCTCCCATTGTCCAAGTTATTTCAGAGTTGCTAAAACAGTGACAGAGATATAAAAGAAATTCATGTGTTTATCACTGAGAAGGAAACCAGTTCCATATGTTCCACACATACACCTCATTTTGTGTCTAGCTTTCTGGACAGGCAGCATCATGATGTGATGTCAAGGAAACGGGGAGGAAAGAAAGAAAAAGCGGGGAGGGGGGAGGAACCAGCAATCTGCTTTTGCTTAAAATTGATTTCAAAGAGTACATTGAGATGACCTGTTAAAAAGCCATTGGAGTTCATTCCAAGAGGCTAGCTGCAGAGCTCATGTGTGAGGGAGGCTGCCAAGTTCTCTCCCCCCTTCCAATCTTTTCATAAATCTATAGCCAAAGTGCACGGATGGCACCTTTCAGTTCGTTCAGCCCTGGCCCTTTGGAAAAGTGTATTAGAAACAGCTGTTTGTCTTCGGGTGAGAAAAAGAGCCAGGCCTCTTCATGAGAGTGAAAGAGCTGAAAGTTAATCGCCATGGAACTGTAACCTCAAGTTTTGTAAAGTTACAATCTATTAATGATTCCATATTTGGAAAGGCAGATATTCTTCCACATGAGCCCTGCTTTTGTTGTAGAAACATATAAACACGCATGTACTCATTTTTTAAAATGCTGCTTTTTCTAATGTGACAGTCTCCAGATGTGTTGGATGGCAATTCCTGTGATCCCTAGTTGGGGATGATCAAGGTTGTAGTCCAACACATCTACTACACTGACTGACAGCGGTTTTCTAGGATATCCAGCCAAGGCCTTTCATATCACCTATATGACTCGACCCATTTAAGAGGAGATGCCACAGATGGAAACTGGGATTGAATCTGAGATCTGGAACCTTCTCCATCCAAGTCATAGGTTCTACAACTGAGCTGTCTCCCTCTTCCCTTGAAGACACAGTGCAGGGCCTTTGTGTATTTTCCACTGTGATTGCAAAGTGCCCAATACATATCAAAAGAACTGACTGTGTCCAACGACAGGGTCTTGAGACCTACCTTAAGTAGCTATTAGATGTGTTCACATATAAATGTAGAAAGACAAGAGCTCCAGAAAGTCTAGTAACTTTTCCAAGCTCTGGAAAGAAAATGCTGTGGATGAATGCATGTGACAAAGACAATTGCTTCTTGTGGGAGAATACAAATTTAGGAGGAAGCAATTAAGAACAGAGAAGTGCTGTATGTGGGTATGTGGGGAACAAGGAGTACTATTTAATTTAAAAATTGCCAGTGACAGTACCCAGTGTTTTTCCCAGTGTGGGGTTCCAAAAAGTGTGCTTGCCAGGGTTATTATCCTGCATCTGAAATCCCAGAAAGTTATTTAAGGGATGATTTTCAATAGAAAAGTGATGTGAAAGGAAGGAAAGTTATGCCTACACACCCTTGTCATGCCTCTGCTCTACTCTGGCCTCTCCCCAAATTGCCTTTTCCTACAATCTGTGATTGCATTTTTCACAGAGATAGATGGGTAATATATAGTTCTGCCAGAAACTCACATTTTCCCCACATACTTTCCCCTCAAGCCTTTAAAAAAGCCTCCTCAAAGCACTGCTAACCTTCAGAGTACAATCTAAGTGGAGACAGCTTTCCTCTCAGCACAGTCTCGGGGGAGTCTATTTGTTTTTACAGTACTAGAAGGTTACATGACAGTAACAAAGCTGTGGATGCAAGCTGTCCTGACTCTCAGGTTTTATTTGGGAAGGAAAAAGAGAGATTCCTGTTGCCAGGTTCAGCCAAAGATTATTATTCTTCATTAAAGCTGTGAGCCCTTGGAAAAACCTGGCCAGCTTGTTTTAAAAAACAAAAACAAATAAATTCTGCAAGAGCCTGATGGGAGGATAGAGTTACTTACTGTTACTTTAAAATACACCGAGTGCTATGTCAAAGCAGCAGTGGGTATATTTAAAAATGACAAGGCAGATGTTAAAAATACCACAACATTGTCCTTACTCGTTTCTCTAACCATTCAGAGCTGCACTCTCATTCCCATCCTAAAGAGAAGAATCACCTCTGGGCGCCCCAGTTAGTAAGCTGAAGTATTTATAATACCAGCAAAGACCTCCTCCTCCCTCTTGTGCTCATTAGCTCACTCCAGCTCTTCCTAGCAGAAGGATTTTGTAAAGACTCTTATTGAGAACATTAATAATAGTAATTAGAAGGTCAAGAAACCATCCTGAAACTTGACCCAAATCTTCACCCAGTGTGTAAAACAAGTGATCTCTCCCTCTTGCCACTTCACACAAATTAACATCTATTTCTCTGAAACAGCAGCAGAATAATCCTATCCCTAGTTATATTAACTTTTTAAAAAAATTCCCCTCCAAATGTATGCCAGCCATCTGTATCAGTGATAGACTGTTTAGGGCCACGAAGCCCAAGTTTCAAACGGTCACAGTGTGTACTGAAACAGAATATGGAAGTTCATAGACAGCACACACAAAAACACCAGTGTTTTCAAATCTCATACAAACATCGTGGCTAGATTACTTTGGGCCACAAATCCTGAGTTTCGGACTGAGACATGGTTGAATGTGTCCGGGAATTTGAGAGCAATACAGTCAGGAAATTAGAATTTATTGAGAGTCTTAGCAGAATCACCCTAGGCAGAATGCTGAGAGCATCAGACAATGATGCATCCATTGGCCATTTCCACATGTTACTTGCTCTGTCATTTTCCGGATGTGATCCCGGCAGCACCTTTGCTGGGAAGGGAGTGCAACAAGAATGCTCTCCTCCACACCCAACCAGCTCCCTGCAGAAGTGAGTGTGAGGGACACGCCTCTTCCTTTTGCAGACTAGCAGGGCTCTTTCCCATGCTGCACTGGGGCAGGAAGCACCTCCATCACACTTCTGGCTCTTCTGCATGGCAAGTAAGTATGGGAACCTTGCACGATGGGGAGTCATTGATGGAGCTTTTCTGTCAGTGATTTGCCCTGTGATTGCACCGGCTGGCAATGGGAGAAGGGCAGGACTGTGATGACATCATACCGAAGCATCGTCACAGTCCCACTCATCTTGCGTCCCCATACCAGGACGCAATCGTTGTGTGAAAAGGGCCATTATCTTCAGAGAATAACAAACACCTATGCAGAAGAGAACTTAGAGTTCCAGTGGTGAAGGTGGCAAAGAAGTTCCAAAAGGGAAGCTATTGGGCAGCAGGAGTAGGATCACTGGAGGATCTCTTGGATGCAATGGCAATGGCACTTTAACTAACCCTTATTAGTACTGTGCACAGTACTAATAAATGCTCCCCACAGGAAAAGCTGACATTTCACAAAAGCCCTTGTGCTTATTCAGATGAAACTTCAGAGGAGGTATACCCTCAGAAGGGGCAACTATAACTTCAAATTTCATAATCGCACGCCAAGTTAAACATACTTATAATGACATCACTCAACTTGTAAGGAGCACAGGACAGCATACAAAGGACAGTTTCATTTTATTTGCACAGTACTCCTGTGAAACAGCCTAGGTTGAGCAGCTGAGGCTTTTCAAGACTTCATAGCAGAACCAGAAGCTGGATGCAGATTTGTCTCATTTGCAGCTGCACCACACCAAACCTCTTGATAACAAGATATACAGTGGATCATGTGAGGAAAAGGAGAGAGAAGAGTGGGGAGAGGATGCCTGCCATTTTTATTTATGTTTTTCAAGCTAAGATTCATTAATGTTAGATACTTGAAAGTGGAAATAATTTGTGGGTTGCTGTAATGTAACAGGATAAACACAGCTATTTCATGGATTTCTGCAGGCGCCTGATGTTCTTTTAGCAATGGCTGAGTATGCACAGTCTAAATGTCATGGAAAGGTTTCTGATTTATAAAAATTCATAGCCCAAGCATAATGCATTTTCCTCAGCTCGGGTGCCTTGCTCTGTGGATGTACATATGGGCAGACATTGCAGGGCAAGAGAGAGAATACTAACCACACAAACAGAGGCCAGAGCCATTTTGCACATTTTGAATATGTTCGGGTTAGCAGTGCTCTAATTAAACTCTGATTAGCAAGTGGACTTGATCCAGGCTAATTCAGTTTTGAAAGAGGTGGTGTTTTCTTTTCCTTTGGCTGCCAGTTTATGAGAGGTAGGCAATTAAGAACTCACACACCTCCGGGTCTTGGCAGGTTTTGAAAGCCTGAATCTCATGCCAGTCAAGCCATAGAGACCCATTGTCCTTTGCACAATAGCCTCCTCTAATCTCACTTCTAGCAATTTACTTTTTCTTTCTGAGCAGATTTAGAAACAAAACCCCCTTGAATAAGCATGGGGTGGGGAGAAGACTAGTCTATGGCCATGGCAGGCTGTGAAGTAAATACCACAGGTCTATGAGCATCTAATCCCATCCAAAAAGTGGGGGCTTTCTTAGTCGATTCAGTTTTTCATTTAACAAGCCCTGGATAAATAAACGCTGACTGCGTCCCTACTTTGATTTAAGGGAATCTGTGAGGATCCAATTATGTTTCCAGGGGATGGGGAGTGGAGGCAATAAGCTGGGAGGGGCTCCCTGTGAAGGAGTGGGCATTCTCTTTCTCAAAGCAAACACAATGCCACCACAGAAATTCCTTGTAATTATTGCTTCACTACAAGTTTACAAGCTCAGAGGTGAGCCAGGTTTTTGTTGACTGCTTAAATGCAATTATTACCTTTCTTTCACTTTCAGGTTCCCAAACTCTGGTGCTGGCTGCTTTTATTTACAAAGCCCCAAGATCCAAAAAAGATTTAACTGGAAATCAACACGATAGCCTTTGGTTCACTGAACAACATACAATCATGACCAGTCAAAAACTTGTCATTGAAAGAAACCCCCAAATCTGTTGTGTGCATGTCTAAGAAGGAACTACCTTGAAATTTGTGCCCAAAAAAGAGGAAGGGAATAATTCTGGACCCTGGATAAAAAGCAAAAAATTAGCAAATATTTTGGCTGACTTCCAGTGCCTTTGGCCATGATGCATGAGTTCTCATAAGCTCTTTTTGAAGGGACAGCAACATATTATTTGCCATCCACTTTCATAGATGGCAAAGGGACTCTTGTCTCCACTGTCTCAAAACTACACAATAATAGTTTTTTGCTAAGTTAAAATGTTTTCTAAAATGGACCTGTGATGTGTCACATTTCATCAGGATCTGGGACTTTTACAGTGCACAATTGTAGCATAATTATTCCATTTTAATTGCCATGGTTCCAGCGTATGGAATCTTGGTATGTGCAGTTTGGGGAGATGTATTTGGAATTCTTAGCTAGAGAACTCTTATGCCTTAACATGCTACAAACCCCAGGATTCCATACAATGTAACTACGGCAGTTAAAGTGGGATCACTATGCTGTATTTCTGTAGTGAGAAAGGCCTGAAAGTCAAGCACAATGTTGGAAAACATACAGCCCACAGGCTACCTTCCCCCAGCTCTTCTGGCAGCTACTGTGGAGGGCCATGGCCAATCTTCTGCCCCGGGATCTTCTTAAGGCCCCACGGACTACCAAAAATATCCCCCAAATAAAAAGAAAATCCAAATGTGGTCAGAAATTCACTTCTGGATTCGAAAAACAGCCCAGGGGAGCTCTGTATCCTATTTCAAAAGAGAACTGCCTCTCCTAGAGACTTGTAGGAAAAACTATAATCTTTCAGAGTAGGGCAGAACAAGTCTAGGAGTCTGGTGGGTTAAAGGAGCACAAAACCTGTTTGGCAGCATGTATGAGGCTTCAGGGCTCCACTGTGCCCTCTCCTAATCTAGCACAACTGAAGACCTCCTCATGATGTTTCAACCCATATTTTCCAAGGCCTTGGGTACAGCAAGAGGTGGTGTTGTCAGTCCAACAATGCATCAGCAGTGCATCACCCAACATTGCAGTATGAGCAGATTACACAAGCCCTCTGCATTGCATTGCATTTGCATTGACTACTGTATAGTATTCCAGGCACTGTTTGGAAGGTGATCTGAAGATAACTGCTGTAGCTTTCCCTCCCCTTCAAAGTCAGCAATGGATATTTGATGAGGTGGAAGATGGGGAGAGGGGAACGGAAAGCGTGTTTGTATTGCTAAGAAAGGATATTGAAGGAAATGCTTTGACAAATGATGAGGGAATTTGTTAACAAAGTTTCTCATGCCACAACATCTGTCCTTGGCCCATACTCCCAATGAGTGCCCTTCACACTTTGTTCTTCTTCCTGGTTGGAATGGCACACATATGTCAAATAACCAATACTATATTCCTATTTAGTGGAATTTGTGGGGGGAGGGTTAAATTCCGCCAAGCTATTTGAATGAATACTTCTCTTTGTGTGTGTATGTGCCTTCAAGTTCCCTTATGGTGACCCTATTAAAAAAAGTCATGGGCTTTTCTTGTATTTATGAAGCTTTACTTAAGATGTATCTTTCTATGCACATGTGGGATCTTCTAGACCAGTCTAAGGGACGATGAATTCTCACAGTGTAGCTGCTTTGGTTTTGCCAGTTATTGTTGCCGATGATCATTTTGTTCTTTTTTTGTCAGAGGAGGGTGGGTTATAGTAATTTCTTGGATTTACACTGGGGCTCATCCAAAGTTGTTTTTTTTTAAAAAAACAGGGCTCATCCTATGGTATGAAGGATAAATTTTCTCCTTTTTATTTTTTAAAAAACATCTTATAGTAGTATAGGCAAAAATGCCTTTTCACTGATGCACAGATGCACTATAACTCTAAAAAAAATAACAATAAAGACAGAAGGAAGAACAGAAGGATAGTATATTTTGTTCTGATGTATCTCAAAATTGAAAAGACAACTACTAGAGGGTATGAATAAAATATTGCAACTAGTATGGGGAATTGCCAGAAAAATCATCCAAGGACAACAGAAACATCATTTGTATACTTTTATTAAAAATAACTCCTAAAGTTACAGCAACAAAAACACATTGAAACTCCCTTATCCAAAATGCTTGGGATCAGAAGTGTTTCCCATTTGTTTTGTTTGTTTGTTGTTGTTTTTTTTTGTTTTTTCCCTTTTTTTTGGAATACAGGACCTTTTGGGATAGCTTGTGTCTTATGAACAGTTGGGAGCAAAACGTTTAGTTTTTTGGAGATTTTCAGAATTTGGTTTTCCAGATAATTTTCCAAAACATTTATCCTGCCTGGAGGATCTCTTAGCCTGGGTCCAATGCAGGATGCCAACAGCTTCCATCCACCTCCCAATTTATTTGCCCTATATGGAAGAGACCTATATCAATTTGATATCACACCAGAGAATTACAGCTCCCAAGGTACGCTGATTTAATCCTCAGTCTCTCTTGCCAAGGTGCCTTGAGAACTGTTGTTCTAAGGACAGTATTAGAATTCTAACAGGGAACTCTACGTACCTCACTAAACTACAGATTCCAAGATTCTTTAGAATGCAGCCATGACAGTTAAAGTGATACAAACTGATGTAATCATGTATCACAGATACATCTGAAGATTAAATACTGAAGTCCACAAAAAGCACCATGACATAAATAGAGAATAAAAATTAAAATATAAATTATTTATTTATTATTTTATTAATTATATTTATATGCTGCTTTTCTCCCAAAATGAGACCCAAGGTGGCTTCCAACAATAAATTAAAATATTAAAACATTTCTATATATTAAAGATCTGACAAAGATACAAGGAAATGAAGTGGACTCTAAGACTCAGGATGAACTTAGAGAAGATGGAGTAAAATGTTATTGGCTACTCTACATGCAACTAAAAGAGAAATGGAAGGTTGAGAAGAACCTGAATCGATTTCAAATGGGAAAAACTGAATTTGATCAGATATCATTTGATGATAAACCAAAAGTGATATCCAAGATATATAAACTACTACTCCAATGGGAGACTGTCAGGGTGCCTGGGTGTGCTCTCCTGAGCATGTGCAGAGTCCAAAACCATGAAGTAGTGCTACGCCCTTACTAATTGCACCAGGCAGGAAAAACAGCCACACAAATGCAATGCGTTTAGGATAAACTAAAGTAAAACAGAGTACATGATTGACACATCAGACAGTGTGTCTGGAAGCAAAGCATAAACATTACAGGAGAAAAGGAAACACGGAGGTTCAGGATAAAAAAAATGAAGAAGAACTTACAGAACATGATGTAAGCTTTTAACAGTACTAAACCACTCCCAGATATACGTCATATGACACATTACATGCTTGGTTCCCAGGTTCAGAGCTTTCCCATGAGACAGGAACTTTGGGAGACAAGATAGACAAAACAAACTTGCAGTTGTGCAGTGAATGGCAAAGTGTCCATTATGCTCCATTCACCAGAAAAACATCTCATACACACCACACTAACCTTCTTGAAACCCTGACAGAGACAGAAAAGGAAACTATCAAAGAATCTTTGATTCAGTGGGCACGTAATAGGCCATTCAATTGAATATGGAAAATGGGAAAAGATTTGGAGCAAGGGTTTAAGATACACAGCCAACCAAAATACAAAAGAGAATGTTTATAGCATATAGCTAAGATGGTATCTATCTCCTGACAGATTGTCGAAATGTATAAAGCATTTGACAACAACCATTGGAAGTGTAAGGAGGAAAAGGGAACATTCTACCATATGTGGTGGAATTGTCCCAAGGCTAAGTGATATCAGAAAATAATTCATTTGTTGATAGAGAAAATTTTGGGACCAAGGTTACAAATGAAACCTGAATTCTATTTGTTCAGTATGATGGATGAAAAGATAGGGAAAAAAATGGAAAGTTGTTATTTTATATGACTACTGTGGCTAATAAATGCTGGAAGAAATCTGATATCCCTAATGAGGAAGAGTGGTTAATGAAACTTCTGGATTGGCTTTAATGCATAAATTGACTGTTTTAATAAGAGGAACACTGATGTGTTTTTATTTAAAAACTTGGGACCCTTTAATTCTCTATCTAAAAGGCAGATGGGGAAACTTAGTGGTAGCTAGCTTTATAGATTAAATCTGGGCATAAATTGTGGGCTACACTGAAAAAGATAAATGTAAAAGAGATCTAAGTTAGTATCTAAATAAGTTAATATATTTAAGTTGTTATAGAACTAAAGGAAATATATTTAGTCTAAGATAAAGATCAGATTAATTTATAAGGGAATTATAATTGCAATGATAACCTGTCAAGTTGTAATAAGGTTTTGTTTTTTTCTTTGGTTTTCTGTTATTGTTTTTATTTTTGTTTTGTTTTCTTTTTTGTTTTTGATGGTTTGATGTATGTTTTTATTATGGTTTAATAAAAAAAACATTTAAAACAATTAAAAACATTCAAAACATTTAAATGAAGCATATAAATATAAAGCTCCCCTGCTTACATAAAAATCTATTTAAAACGAAATGTTTTCACCTGCCAGCAAAATTAAACTTTAAAATAACTTAAAATAGAATTAAATCATCAATAACATTCCAAACAATTTGAGTTAAAAATAATAAAAGGTAGTTAAACCATATAAAAAGATAATGTTATATAATTAAATTATCAGTGACATTAAAACAACTCGAAATATTCATTTAAAATAATAAAAAGCAGACTAGAAACAGTATAACACTACCCCGTTAAAAGCCCTTTTGTTAAAAACATTCAGTTCTGTAGAGCCTACTGGATTTTTTTTAAAAAGCCTTTCCTTGCCAACAGAAAGACATTTTAGCTTCTCTAAGGAGGGAGTCTAGAAGCAGCCACAGATCCTAAGAGCAGCTGTAGGGAGGGCCTTGTGCATTATTTACTCAGAAATAAATATCAATATTTTAAATGAGACTTACCCCTCACACCACACTGTTACACCCATGCGTACCCTCCATGATTGGTATGGTTTAATTAGCAATATTATTTAATTGACACTGTATTAATTGGCACTGATATAAATAAAACCTGAGGTGACTGGAAGGTCAAACTGGACAGAGGCAGATTACTGACTGTAAATGTGAGATTTCAAGGCAGGTCAGCCACATCCCCTCCCAGGCAAAAACCAAAGTCATTGTCAGGCAGATTGCATGGCAAGTCTAGAGATAATAGGCTTATGCTAGGAGCTGGACATCTGGGAGCACAAAGGGAAAATCCCCACCAAATTGTGATTGTTTTAATCCTGATCCCTTGCACCTGGATGTTTCCCTGCTTTGTCTTCCCAACCTCTCCACAATACAGGGCTACTACAACAGCCATTATGCTTTTGTTAGCTAAACACTAAGACCATTAGCTTCACTGTTTGTGTTGCAACTCCCATTGTCCACTTGGCTGGGAGAGTGATTCACACCTATACCCACGGGATATTTTTCAGGTATAAGAATCCTCAATTTTGAGTGGTTCCATGCAGTCTCTTGCCTTGTTGAATACCACACTGTCCATTTGATTCCTGAATGAGAACTGTCCTTAGGTGCCCACCTAAGCCACATCACTGTTTTCTTCACTTTACTCCAGACTAGTAATTATCACCCGAACCCTAAAAGCCCTCTATCCACACTCTCTTCCCTTTACTTTCAGCTAGTTTTTGTGTGTGAGAGAAAGTGTTTGGATCTTTTGCATGCTTGTATCAATCTCTTTCAATAAAAACACATTTTATTTTACATTTGGAATCTCTAGCTGGATCTTTTCTGTAAAGAGCCCATAAACATTGGTGGAGAGATCTTGTTAAATTGCCCCACCCCCCTTTGTCAGGCCTTCTGATTTTGAGCTAATTAATTCCTCTCTGTCACGTGGAGCTGCTGGCATCATAAGTGATCCACGTTTTGGGGTTGTTACTGCAGTAGATTAACCCTATCCCGGGGTCTACAATTTAATATTAAAAATATCTCCACGTGTTTGAGAGGTCCCCCAAATGAGCACGTAGGCAGGCACGGTTGAATGGCCGCAAACAGGAAAAACCCGGTCAGGACAGTAAATCCAGTCATGTAGCCCCAGGAGACCTCCAGTCATGTAAAACTTAAAGTACACAAAGGGTTCTCAGCCCCGAGGAGCCAGCTTGAAGGGATTAACACATCTGACAAACTGCCCATCAAGCGAGGACGATTTGTGTACAGCCGAGGCTTTGACAACCCCGACAGATTCAATCATGCAAAGAACATTGACATATTGTTCTAGCTCCTCCACCTATTGTTCTCCCCAGGAAAGTGTTACTGCGGTCTAGGCCTACCCGGAGATAGCACTCGATATCACTTTGATATCAAACAATTCGGCTTTCCTCTGCCACCTCGCTCCACATGTTTGTGAGGCCACCAGACAAGCACATAAACAGGCACGGCCGATAATTGCTGGACATTCCATTTTCCACCCAGGCAGGCCAGACACAGCCGGTTCATCGCTTCAGGGACCACTCCGGCAAACACCTCATTGCATGTGCGTGATACTAACAAAGGCTCCCTGCCCCGAGCAGGCAACCTGACAAAGCTGTACTAAGCGCTCCGCATTTGCATACTGGCTACACTATTGTTAATTCGGCTCTAAGTCAATCATTCTAAATTCTGACCTTTCCAAAGCTTTGTCCCACTCCCAAATCGCATTGTTCTCACTGAGTAAGGTATGGCCTGCAGTCACAATTCACCCTATAAAAACCTCTGATTCCGAGACCCTCCTTGGATCACTCTGAACTTCCAGACCGCCTTGCTGCTGCTCTGCCTGGCGAACCTTCCCCTCAGTTCCGGTAACTGAGACTGCGCAACCCCGGATCGCTCGGACCACTCTGTCGCACCGAGTTTCTTTATTGCACCCCAACTTCGCTCTCAAGGTCCAGGACTACGAGACAGGTGTTGTATCACCCATTTTCCTCTAAAAATCCCTATTTCAAGTCAATCTCTGATTCTTTAGTTAGCTGTGTGACTGTGGTGTCTTTAATATTTGTCTGTACTTAATAAACATAATTTTTCCTATTTTAACCCATCTGACTGCTTGACTGACCTGATCCCGTAGACGCTGGGTTGCAAGATCCTGCTAAGTTACCCTGCCTCTCGCTAGCTTTAGTGAGTGCTCCAGCTAATTTCCCCCAAAGTGTGTTGTTGTTTGGTTATTTGGTGTGTCCCCCGGGACCCCTAGAAATCAGGGTAACAAAAGGATTAGCCCTCCAGGTACCTTTCCCCCATAAATAGACCCGGTTTTGGAGCGTTTCTTCAGATTGCTCCGGATTGCTCCCAGCTTCCCAGCAGACCGTCACTCCGTCCGTTGAGCTGTTCCCTCAGCCCTCCACGTGCTGAGTCTCATCTCGCTCTCTGCTGCTGTCTAGGACCTCTGGACTTCAGGACCAGGTGCAGTATTCTCCAGCTGTAACCCTCCAAAGCCCCCTATCTAATTTCCTCTTTTATTTCTAAATAGTTCTTGAGTGAGCAAGCGCATAAGTGCATACGTGCACAAGTCTTTACTTTTAATAAAATCATTTATTAGACAATCCTGCTTGGTTTTTGGCTTGGACTGACCCCATAAAAAATGGGTGAAAGATCTCGCTATTTTACCCTGCCTCTCGCATTGCTACAGCTTGTGCTCTGGCTAGTTTCCATTCCCCATCATGTGGAGCACATTGAGGGGTCCCCAAGGGACCCCAAAAATCAGAGTAACAGGGTAACAACCCCACGTACCTATGTATCCCATGTCTCATGACAGTATCAACATTTATGTATTTAGGACAGCAGTCCCATTCTGCAATCCCTTCCATTTGTACTCAAAAGTAAGCTCTAGAACTCAGGGTCATTTACTTCTGAGGAAATACACATGTGATTGCACTGTGAGGCCCTTTGGTTTCAGTGGGATGGTTGTTTACATGCTTATTTCTCTCCTTTTAAAATACTCTTCAAATATGTTTGGATCTAAGACCATTTCTGCATTACACTGTTATAGTTTCATTATTCCACTTTTAATGTCCTGAGGAATTCTGGGGTTAATGAGGCCCAAGAGTTCTGGCTGAGAATTCTAAATGCCCCTCCCTAAACTGCAAACCCCAGGATTCCATAGGATGTTGAAAGTGGAATAATAACAGCACTATAACAGTGTATTGTAGAAATGGCCTAAGTTTATATTCACGAAACCCAGATTATGATTTTTCATTGCACAGAATTTGAATAGGGGCAAATTAGGGTGCATTTTAAGTCTGTGGCCTTGGTTGGGGCTAAAAGAAGTCTATTTTTTCTTCTTAAATGCAAATATACCTGTTTCATTCCTGTAATAGCATTCGTATGTCCAAAACTCTGTGGAGGACAAGAAACTGTAATCTGTACATGTATATTTCCTCTCCTGGATTGTGTTGCAACCCTTAATATTGATTCTTGCCTCAGAAAACCATTAGTGAGAGGTATGCTTTGCTTACTTTGAAGATTACAGCCTAATTGATGGTTCATGAGAAGGTTCTTAAAAACACATTTCTGCTTCCCTTCAACAGATAATAATGCAAAGTCTCTTCATTCTGTCTTTTTTCCTGCCGTAGAAGGGTTAATAGCAGGCAGCTTTGAGAGTGTACTGCTGTGAGAAGGAAAATATATCCCGACAATGAGAGGCATTCTACAGGGACACAGGTTAATCAGCTCTGAGCTCAAGTGTGTATGTATCTCTTTAGACTGCTGTATTTCCTCAAGTGTTTTGACTGGGTCTTTCTCAAGAGGAATTTGGTAATTCAGTCCTCCATAGATATTTCTCTGTATAATTGACTCATCCAATATTGAGCTTACCTCTTTTGACTATCCAAAATTCAACTTCAACCCACTTCATGCCAAATAAAGGCAGATGCTGAGGAAGGGAGAGGCAGCAAACTTTGGATGAGAAATCTTACCCACTTGAATTTTAAGTTCAGTACACTGAGCCAAAGCAATACACTAGGCAACCTTTCAGTTAAGTCATATGGGGAGCATGTTTGTGATTAGACAGAGTTTTTACTTCATGACAGGAGAAAAAGAGATAATTTATCCAGCAGAGGGCAGAGATGGAGTTTCACTGGGTAATAGTGGTGAGGAAAACTTCCAGGCTGCTTTTTGGTTGTGATATCCAGAACAAAACACTGTTGTTTCATAATGTGTGCTCTGTTTAGGGCGATGGGCAGAGCAGCAGCAGTAATGCTATATGATTCATGGAAAATGGTGACAATTCAAACCCCTTGAAATTCACATGTTATTCATTAAATCGCATCAGAACACACACTAGTGGGAAACCAGCTATTGCAAAGTTACACAATCAGCAGGGCCACTTCTGGACCATGTACAAAACCAACATGTGAGGGGGAAGCCTAGCTTTAAAAAAATATAGTGGAAGGTTCAAAGAACAGGTTGCTTACCTGTAACTGTGGTTCTTCGAGTGGTCATCTGTGCCATCATACACTAGGAGCTTTAGCGCCTGCGCGGTAGCGTTCGGAAACTTCTAGAGCTCGTTCGCTTGGCGGGAACCCCTCCCCCACGCCGGTACTGCGCATGCTCCTCCCACCGAGCAACGGTCTCTCCTCAGTTCTGTCGTCCGCCGTAGAACCTACAGGGACCTGAGAAAGAGGGGAGGAAGGGCGGGTGTGTATGATGGCACAGATGACCACTCGAAGAACCACAGTTACAGGTAAGCAACCTGTTCTTCTTCTCGTGGTCTCTGTGCCTTCATACACTAGGAGACTGTGTAGCTTACCGGTCGGATGGCGGGTCAGGTCCTAAAGCACGGAAGCCAGCACCTCACATCCGAACCGAGCATCTCTGCGCGACCGGCAGTCGAGCCTGTAGTGGCGAACGAAGGTCGATGGTTGGGACCAGGTCGCCACACCGCAGAGTTCTTGCAGGTCAACTCCTCGCAGGAGGGCCGCAGAAGTAGCCACAGCTCTGGTGGAGTGGGCTCGAAGCAGGGCTGGCGGAGGCTTCCTCGCGAGCTCGTACGCCAGCTGTATAGTCTGCACCACCCACTTGGAGAAGCGCTGGGTGGACACCTTGAGGCCCTTCCAACGTCGCCCATAACAAACGAAAAGATGCGGCGTCTGTCGGAAGGAAGCAGTCCTGTCCTTGTAGAAGGTCAAGGCCCGACGTACATCCAGGGAGTGGAGGGACCGCTCCAACGGTGTCGTCGGGTTTGGGAAGAAGGCAGGCAGGATGATGTCCTGGTTGAGATGGAAACTGGACACCACCTTAGGCAGGAACGAGATGTCAGGTCTCAGGACCACCTTGTCTCTGTGGAAGACCGTGAAGGGCTCATCGGATCGAAGAGCTGTGATCTCACCCGCTCGCCTCGCTGAGGTCACCGCTACCAGGAAGGCCGTTTTCAAGGTTAGAAGCCTGTCATCCGAGGTCGCCATCAGCTCGAAGGGAGGCTTCGTCAGCTGCGACAGCACCAACGAGAGGGACCACGGCGGTAGCGGCGGCGATACCGGCGGGTAAAGGTGTTGAAGTCCTGTCAGGAACCGCTTAACGGTATCGTTCCTGAAGAAAGCCAATGCCTCAGATCGTGGTGGCTGGTATGCCACGATCGCGGAGAGGTAAACTTTCAGGGATGGAAACGCCAGGCCCTGTTGCCAGAGATGGAGGAGGAAGTGCAGGACGGTAGAGAGTCCAGCGGGCGATAGCGGCTCACTCCTCTCATTAGCGAAGGTCAGGAAGCGTCGCCACTTGTATTGGTAGTTGCGACGGGTGGATTCCTTCCTGGCCGCGACGAGGACGGTACCGAGCACGGGATCGTCTAGTGCGATATCCTCCAGGCATGGAGGGCCAGGCGTGGCAGGTCCGGATGAAGGACTCGGCCGCTGGAGTGGGAGAGCAAGCCCGGCGTCAATGGTAGCCGGAGCAGGTCGCCTCGTGCAGCTCGTAGCAGGGGTGTGAACCAGTGCTGCCTCAGCCAGTACGGGGCTACCAGGATCGCATCGGCTCGGTCGGCTCGGATCTTCGATATCATCCGGTCGAGCAGCGGGAACGGCGGGAACGCATACAGGAGTTCCCCTGTCCACAGAAACTGGAAAGCGTCCCCGATGGAGGCGTGATCGTGGCCCGCTCTCGAACAGAATCGGCTGCACTTTGCGTTTTCCCTGGTCGCGAAGAGGTCGATCGACGGTTCGCCCCAGCGGTCTCGAATCAGTCTGAACGCCTCTCCGGAGAGCGACCATTCACGATGGGATGAGGTGTCCCTGCTGAGGGCATCTGCCGTGGTGTTCTCCTGCCCGGCCAGGTGAACCGCCACGGGATGTGTGTGCAGGCGAATGCACCAGTCCCACAGGTCGAGAGCGATGTTGAGAAGGGTTGTGGAATGAGTCCCTCCTTGTCTGTTGATGTAACAGACGGCGGTGGTGTTGTCCGTCAGGACCAGGACTGTGCGTCCCGCTACAACGTGGCAGAACGCTCGTAGTGCCTTCGAGACGGCGAGTGGCTCTAGCGCGTTGATATGGAGAGCGGTCTCGTCGTCGGTCCATCTGTCGCGGACTCTGAGATCACTGCAGTGGGCACCCCATCCGTACAGGGAGGCGTCGGTTGTTACCGTCACCTTCGGTGTCGGCTGTTGGAAGGGCATCCCGGACATCAGATTGCTTCGCGACTGCCACCATCGGAGGGATGAGCGCACGTCCTCCAGCAGTTGCAGTCGGATGGTCTGTTCATCTCGCAGAGGGTCGAATATGCGGACGAACCAGTGTTGAAGAGGTCTTGCCCTCAGTCTGGCGAGATAGGTCACCGCGGTAGTCGCGGCCATGTAGCCTAGGAGCTGCTGTACGCTCCTCGCAGACAACGTCGGGGCCGCATAGGCGTGAGCGGCGGCCCGGATCAGGGTTTGAGCCCGAGTCTCTGGCAGGTACGCCCTGGCAGAGGTGGAATCGAGAGTAGCCCCGATGAAGTCCAAGATCCTCGCCGGCTCGAGGTGGGACTTCTTCGGATTGACTTGTAGGCCAAGGCGAGTCAGGAGCGACGTCATGTGGACGTCGTGGTAAAGTCTCTGCTTGCAGGACGCCACCAACAGCCAATCGTCGAGGTAAGGGTAGACTGAAGCGCTCTTCGTCCGCAGGAAGGATACCACCGGGGCCATGCATTTGGTGAAGACCCTTGGGGCAGTCGAGAGTCCGAACGGCAGCACCTTGTACTGGTAGCAGGTGTCGTCGACTGCGAAGCGGAGGTACCATCTGTGCTGCGGGCGAATGGCGATGTGGAAGTAGGCGTCTCGGAGATTGATGGAGGCGAACCAGTCCCCTCGATGGAGGAAGGGCAGGATCGACGGTATCGTGACCATCTTGAACCTCTTGGGGCGGATGTAGTAGTTCACCCCTCTGAGGTCGAGGATCGGCCGGAGGTACCGTCGGCCTTCGGTACCGTGAAGTACCGGGAGAAGAAGCCGGTGGTCTTGGCTTCCTGCGGGAGCTGCTCGATCGCTCCTTTTTGAAGGAGGGACTGGATCTCTTCCAGGAGGACCGGACTCGATGGAGTGGAGTAGTAAACGCCTCGAGCTGGAATATCATGAAACTCGATGGCGTAGCCAAGACGGACGATGGAAAGCACCCAAGAGTCCGTAGTGACATGTTGCCACTCCAAAAGGTGTCGAGCCAGAGTTGGCTGGTCTCCGAGCGCTGATGGTAGGCTGAAGAGTGGATGTTGGGAGGTCCTGCCAGGCACATCAAAATCAAGACTTCGCGTCCGAGAAGGACTTCTTAGAGGAAGCCGGACGGCGTCTAAAAGTACGTCTGGCCGACGAGCCAGAGGACGGTCTTGACTGGCTGGACTGGGCCGAGCGCTGGAACGACAAGGTGGAAGATCGTTGCCAGGATGGGCGGAAGGTGGAGGTCCTGCGGGCTTGCGTGGCCAGCTGGAGCCCGATCTTTTTGGCAGTCAACCTCACCTTAACCAAATTGTCCAGCGCCTGGTCGGTAGTAGAGTTGAAGAGGCCCTCGCCGTCGAAGGGGAGATCCTCGATCCTCCTTCGGGTGTCCTCTTGGATGTCGGCTGGTCTGAGCCAGGCATGGCGGCGCAAGCCGATGGATCCCGCCATGACCCGGGAGGCGATCTCCACGGCGTGCCGGGAGGAGGCCATCTGCTGCTGGGCGATGGATCTGGCCTTGTTGAAGATGACCGAGGCGGCCTGACGGATGTCCTCCGGTACTGTCTCCATCGCCGGTTGAAGGCGGTCGAGTACCTTTTTCAGGTATGCCGCGAGGCAAGCCTGCGTGTTGGACAACCTAATATGCAAGGAGGAGGCGGAATAAAACCTTCTTGCGTAGGCGTCCAACTTCCTGCCTTCTTTATCCGGCGGAGTGGTGTGTTGCCTGCCGGTGCCTTTTGTTTGTGCCGACTCGACCACCACAGTTTTCGGTGCAGGGTGGTTGAAGAGATAACTAGCGTTATCCTTCTGCACCCTGTAGAGGTGCTCCAAACGCTGCGGTATCGGCTGTGCCGAGGCCGGTCTGTCCCACGCGTACTTAACCACTTTAGCAATCCTGGGCAGAAGAGGCAGCGGGGCCGCGGCAGGTTGCTTCCCCTCGAAGATGGAGAAGACGGGATTGTCATCCTCCGGCTCCGCATCTGCGATCTTAAGGCCAAGGGTAGAGGCCATGCGAAGCAGCATTGCAGAGAACTGGTGGACATCCTCTGGTGCTGAATCTGGGATCGGCTCCCTGAATCCCAGCGGAGGAGACTCCTGGGAGGCCACGTCCGAGGCCTCCGACACGGCGCTCGAGTCGTAGGACTCCGAGCTCGGTGAGTCCTCTCGCCGCTCACTCTCTGGCTTCTTCACTGTCGTTGCGGGTGTAGCCTTTTTGGGCTTCTCCGCAGCCAGGACGGTGGTAGTGGCAGCATCACGCTTCGGCTGGCTCACCACAGACTTCACCTTTCTGGTGGTGACTGGCGTAGTTTGACAGGCCGTGGTGGTCGTAGCCTGTCCAGTCACCACCGACTCTGCAGGGCGCGTTGCCGTAGCTGTAACCCTCGGAGGCAGCGATACCGCTAGGTATCGAGGCGAAGGCTCTCTCGCCCTATGGTATTGAGGCGAGGGAGAGCGGGTGAAGGAGCGGCGGTCCGACGGCGAACGGCTTCGGTGCCGACGGTACTGAGAGTCCTCTCTTTGAGGCGAGCGTGAGTCGCGCTGTCTCCGAAGTGACCGGGACCTCCGGAAGGTCTCCCAGTGTCTCGGGTCACGGTGGTACCGATCCCGGTACGATGGAGAATGTGACCGGTAAGAAGCCGGGCGCTTTCTCCACTCAGATTCCCTTGCGTACCTGGCCACGTAAGACGCCGAGGTATATCTGGAGGCAGACGAGCGAGGTTGTTCCTCTCTAGTCTCCCTAGGAGGCGGCGAGGCCACCGGACGCTCCGAAGAGCGGGACCGGGACCTGAATGAAGTAGAACGCCGCTCCGGAGAAGCAGAGGGCTCTCTCTGCTGCAGGTCGGCCGACCTGCGACGGCTGGACAGGCGGTGGTGCTCCTCCACCAGGGTTGGAGGGTCTACCACAGGCGAGTCCGGGCGTTGTTGGGGAACGTCCTCAATCTCATCGTCCGAGAGATCGACGGACTCGCCTCGCCCTTTGGAAGGCTGCAGAGTCGGAGGAGGAGTGGGAGGTTGAACGTCCCCAGCCGGGGAGCGCTTCTTCTCCTTCCTCTTCTTCTTCTTCTCTTTGCCCTTTTCTCCGTCCAGAGCAGGGCGCTTTTTAGTAGGCGTCTCCTTAACGGGAGCCTCAGCCTTCCTCGCCGCCGAGGATCCTTTTGCTGACTTGGCAGCCGCCGAGAGCTTCGGGATCCTCGGTAACGCCGATATCGGCGTTCTCGCCGGTACCAAGCCTGATACTGATGAGGTGGACGGAACGGCAGCCGCCGATACTGTCGATGGCGTAGTCGTCTTCCTTTTGGCCATCTTGGAAACGGAGGTCTCGTCGATTGCCCTCAAAGACTGCTCCCAACAGTAGGATTTGAGTCTCGCAGACCTGTTGCGGAGAGTCTGGGGAGTAAAATCCCGGCAAATTTGGCAAGTCCGAGTATTGTGGGACTCACCCAAACAGAAGAGACACTCCCTATGGCCGTCGTTGAGGGCAACTTTGCGCCCGCAGGACACGCACTTCTTGAAGAGCGTGGACATAAGACGAAAAAGTCAAACAAGAAAGTCCAAAAAACACCAAATCCAGGAGAAAATCCAAGGGAGAGGTCAGAAAACAGTCCAAAAGTCCGAAAACCGTGAAAAAGCAGCAAGCCAAGCAAGAATCGAGGAACAAGCCGAAGAACCTTCCGTACGCGACGGCGGATGAGAAAGAACTGAGGAGAGACCGTTGCTCGGCGGGAGGAGCATGCGCAGTACCGGCGTGGGGGAGGGGTTCCCACCAAGCGAACGAGCTCTAGAAGTTTCCAAACGCTACCGCGCAGGCGCTAAAGCTCCTAGTGTATGAAGGCACAGAGACCACGAAGAAGAACATGTGGTTTCTCACCTGCTGTCTGAAACAGTGGAGTCCAATTGCTGATTGTTAATCTGTTAACCTGCAATCATGTGTTTCAATTTCCACTTCTTCCTTGTATTAGAGACCTCTCTTCAGCAACATCATTCACCCATTTTGTGACAAGAATGTTCAAACTGTGGCTTCAGGTGATGCCCTTGTGTTCCTTTGAGCAGTTGGTAGTGCAGGTGCCAGAGCATCAATTCCTACTTTTTCCTTGTGTCAAAGACCTCTCTTCAGCAAATAACAATTAATGAAGTTTGTGTCACTTATTCTCTCTCTCCTTCTCTCACACACATAGATAGAAAGCACGCCCAGAAGGTCAGACAAGATATCCAGTACTTTTAATTCTTGAAAGTCAACACAACAAGGCAGTAATCAATGTCATATGAGACAGGTGAAAAGTTTTGATCATGCTTCCTCTCAAGTTCTCTTTGTGCCTTCTAGTTGGCCTAATCAAGGTATCACCAATGAAGATTGAAAATTGTTGGTCCAAAAAGATATATTTTGATTCTCACACAATGAAGATATCAAGAGACAGAGCAATCCTGGGGAGCTGGGGTGGGGGGAAGAGAGAGAGAGAGAGAGTCCATGACAGAAATCACCACTTCCTAAAACCTTGGAAGGTTGGAAAGCAGTATAAGGGGAATGGTCTTCCTACCTCCTCCTATTTTTCCACTTTTTGTTCTCACTTATGCTAGGGCTACCATATCTGAGAAACAAAACATAAGACACATTTACAAATTGACTATTTCCAACCACTGGTTACTATATCCCTACTATATAAACTGTGATAATTGCTGTTAGAAATGTTCCTAACCCTCCTTGTATTTAAATAACAACACCAGACAGAAATATTAGCTATGAAAAGAGAACGCATCCAGGGAAGGAGGAGATATGGAAAGCCTAGCTATGCTCAGCTATGCAGCACAAGGGGTGCCAGGTCAAGATGGGTGCTTTGGACCTCAGGTTTCCTCTACCATATTCTCAGGTCTCACCCTCTTTTGCCCTGTAGCCCAAGGAACACTGCATCCATGGAGCAAAGTGAAGGGAGACTACATCAGAGCCAAGGCCATGAGAAGCAATAGGACTTTGCTCATGTTGAGGGACACACCAGGCACAAATGTCATTAAGAAGGTCATTAACTCTCAGAACATAACTGTGGAGGGAGAGGATGATGATGAGATCAAGGTACAGTAGAAGGATCCTCTCAACTGTTGCCCATGCCCCAATTGCCAATCTAGACTTCCGTCACCACCCGTTTTTTAACAAGGAGACATTCCTTGGGAAATCCAATGTAAAAACTCCCACAGAAAAGGGTTTGAACACAGAGTCCCTTTTGCATCTCAACTAACTGCTCTCCTCTCCTCTGCCCTTTCAAAGATAGAGCAAGGGAAGATGCTTCATTCTGAGGCAACAAAACGTTATGGAGCTTTGTGGTGCTTCGAAGACTTATAGCTCAAGTTTAGTATCCTCCTTTCCTGCTCTGAATGATGTGTTAGGATGATGTGTTAGAATGATGTGTTTGTTTGTGTGTGAGAGAGAGGTCTTTAAATCAGCCTGTCTTTTGTAGAGCTCTTTATTCTTTTGTAGGAAGATATAGTTTTTTAATCTGGTTGATTGGATGATGATGATGATGATGATGATGATGATGATGATGATGATAAAATTTATTTCTGTTCCGCCTCTCCCCATGGATTGAGGCGGCGAACAACAATAATACATTAATTACATTAAAAACATTAAAAAACATACCCAATCCTCCCCACCCACCAACCCACCTAAAACCAACCCCTTAAAACACACAACAATTAACAATTAACAACAATCAATTGACTATTAAAAGAACAGCAAGACAGTTGGTGGGAGGCGGTGGAAGTACTAGTCTGGGAAGGCCTGTCGGAAGAGAGCAGTCTTACCTAGAAACACAAAGCAGCAACATGAAGACCACAGCTCTGTCTAGGCCAGCCATTTCTCTCAATGGCTGGCTAATTGCCTCAGGGAAGCCCACAAGCAGCACAAGGGGGCAGTAGTTCCCTGGCTTTGTTGCCCTGGAACTAGTATTCAAAATAAGTAAGTCACTCATGATAAATGTTTGGTCACACTAAACACTGATGGATTCAGGAATTAGTCAAATATCTTAACACCATCAAAACGAATGGTTGTCACCAAACTAAGTAGAAGTCAGTTCCTCCTGCACCATGTGAAATGAGATGGTCCCAATCTGTCTCCCATCAATTTCAGAGTTGTGACCAACAAGTTCTGGTGAGAATAAGAGAAAAGTTGCTGGTGCCAGAGATGACCTGACACCAAACTCTTGTGGACTCTTGTTTTGGGTTCTATTACCTATTCCCCTATACCAGGGCTGAGGAACCGTCCAGATTTTCTAGAGTACAACACCAATACTTCCCTTCCATGCTGGCTGGGGCTTTGGGGAGTTGAAGTCCAAAATATTTGGAGGGCCAAAAATTCTCCTCATCTGCTCTACTGCTCTCAATAATGTGGCAACTTCCACATTATTATAATTCTACTATACTGGTCTGTTGCCTGGCTCCAGCTGTTCCATTAGGCTACAGTAGAGGGAGAGGAGGTTGGCTTAGCTCCTAGAACCTAAGAGGAGACTTAATGGAGAGGACTAAGCATCTATTAAGACAACACCCCATCTTCAACACACTGGCTGGCCAAAAGCACCCAAAAAGTTCATATGAAGGCAACAGGCTTTCTTTGCTCTAAACTCAGAGGGTTCTAACATACAGATAGCATGCTTTTGAAAACAGAATTGTTATTAACTCAGCATAATTCATGCTCTCTATCTTCTGCTAGCCAGACCAATTCTATACCTGTCTACTCAGAAATAAGCCCCATCTCACTGAATAGGATTCGTTTCAGGTTGGTACCTATAGAAGCTTTCCCCAGTCTGACGCCTACTTGGTATTTTTGACTATTATTACCATTATCCTGCAGCTGGACCTACAGCCTTAAAAGACTGATATCCCATGTGCCAGACACACGTCCCCCAAGTTACTGCTTGTCATGATATATATATGATATAGCTGATATAGTTTTGATATAGTTTTAATTGATATTAGAGCAAATAGTTGTTACAGAGTTGTTGCTGGAGCTTAGAGAGGGAGAGGGAGAGAGGTTGCTCAGGCAAAGAAAAGAGAACGCAATCTCCTCAAAGATGTGAGTATGATTTCCTTCGGGTTTCTAGAAATATTCTAATTCTCTCCTGATCTTTGATGCTGGACAATTCCTGGGGCTGACGTTCCACTTCCAGCCATGGCCAGGTTTTATCCACAATGCCATAGTGAGTGACTCAGAGCCAGGGATTCCTCCTTGTCAGGGGAATGGAGGAAGTGGACAGCCGAAAGTTTTGGATCGAGTTCCTCTGGACAGGAGGAGGTCTTCAGTGTGTCCCTCTCCTTTTCCACACTGGCCGTTTGTTCATCCAGTCCCTCTGGGGCCAGTGAGCAAGGCTGAGGACAACCCTACCATTAGGCAGAGTGAGTTATTCCTTCGGGATGCCTTGGGGGGACCATGCAAAAAAGGGGGGATCTGGGCCGAACCCTCGCCTGCTCACCTGCCACAGCTGCCCACCTACTGTAGTCTCCTGACACTTTTCCCAGACCCATAGCACCTTGGGTTGCAGTGCCACCTCTTCCACCTGCTCTCTTCATTTTACAGCCAACGCCCACTCTCCATTATATAGGCCAGTTCAGCTTTTCAGCATTTCCCAGGTTTCCCAGCTCTCAGTGTCTGGTGGTTCTAGGTGCAGTCCCAAAGATCAAGCCTTCTCCTCTGGACCTCAAGGAAGACAGAGGGGCGTCAGGGCTACAGGGCTCTCGTGAAATAATGCATGCATACACAGAAACACTCCAAAGTGCGTGCTTCTGGTTTCAGCTGTCACAGATTGCTTCTGTAGACATCGTTCATCTGCCTCCAAAAGTCCTATGGGTATTAATAGCATGATTATGACGGCATGCTTCTTTTAACTGGGGATAAAGGAAGAACCCGGGAACTCAGTGCTGGAAATAGAAAATGTGGCCAGCTAGCTAAACAGGAACAGAAGGCGAGACTGCTAGAGGACCAGGATGAAAAACTGAGATTGAGGTTGAAGATTCTTCTCCTCACTGGTTTTTGGACAGAAAAGCCCTTGGTTTGCTTCCCCCCTGCCCTTGAACACTTGAATATTCCTTCTGTCCCTTAGAGATGCAACCATTCAGCTTAGTTGGCCAAACCAGAAGCAAACTCACCACTTGGGGAGTCTTTTCTTGTTTGCTCCAATGTTTCTGTTTTGAAGAAGGACCCAAACTAGCAGGACGGGTCTGAGTGTACAAATTCTGGCTGGTCCACCAGTGGCACTGTGTCAAGTGATTGGGCTGGGGGACAGCACTGGAAGTCCTAAGGGCAATGCGGGGGTGCACATACAGGGAGCCTCCAACAGGGAGAGATGGCTGGATGTGAGTTAAAGAGGTCTGTAAACAGGCCTGGCACCTGTCTATATTCAGAGAGCTTGATAAGGTCTTCTGAAGGGAATTGTTATAAGAACGAACAAAAATATTCTCACAAATCAGGTCTGTCTCTTTCTCCTAGTGAAACCCAGTGGACAGGAAAACTTCCCTCTAGAAGCATAGACCTGAAACGGCCCTTTATCTAAGGGTTCAAGCGCCCTCCACAAATGGCTCACGGCCACCCAGTCATGGCCAGTCTGGGGAACTCAGGTGCTGACCTCAGTGCAGGTAAAAAGGAACCTGCCCAGATTGACAGAGCCCACTTCTAACCTTTTGCCCCTCTTCTGTTCTAGGTTGGGACGGTTACGGCATTTCTTCTGCTGAAATGGAAAGACAGCTTCATCCAGCTTCCCCAGTGGTGCCAAAAAACCTTCTGTGGCTGTGGGGAAGAGGAGCGCCATATTTCATGGCTGGTGGAGCTGCAGGGGGTGTAAGATCTGCCCCCTGCCCTGCAAGCCAAATGGCCCCAAAGGATACATTGATCAGTAGGTCCTGACCAACAGGCTACATCATGTCAACAAGGACAGAGCCAGAGCCAGCTCTTTGGGCAAGATGATATGCAGGGCTGCGGAGCAATGGTGAGGAGGGAACCAAGGACCCAGTGAATTGGGTGAATGGGGAGTAGAAGGCAATGCTTGTCTCTCCTGACTTCTGCCATGTCTTTCCATCACAGAAAGGGAGGCTTGTTCCTGGCCACTTCCGACACTGTAATCAGAGAAAAACGTCTCCCTCAATATTCCAGCTATTTCTCTTCTCCCCTTTCTTGATTTCTGTAATTATTCTTCTTTCTTCTTCTTTTTTCAGTCTATATGCCAACCACTTCCCAGTCTTGTTGGCATGTTCAAAAAATCTCTGACACGTATATTTTATCTTCTTCTCTATTTCCACTGTATCTTCCATAGCTATTTGTTTCTGGATAATTTTAATCTCTCTTAATAATTTTGTATTTCTTTCTTTAATTCTTCCTCTTTCTCTTTAAGTTCTGTTATCATAGTCTGATATTTCTGTTTCTTTAATTTTTTTTGTAAGCTTCCTGTTGTAGAAATAGACCTCTTATCACTGCCTTTCCTGCGTCCCATACTATCTTATTTGGCGTTCCTTTTCCTAAATTTTCTTTGGAAAAAAAAAAGGGTTATTTCCTGCTTTATCTATTACTTTTTCATCTCGCAGAAGCTCGTCTTTCATGATTCATCTATATTCTCCCTTTTGTTCTTGTATTGACATTGTAATGGGACAGTGATCAGATAGAGACCTTGTCAGAATCTCCATTTTCTTAACATTTTTACATAACGTTTTTGAAACTAGAAACATGTCGGTCCTCAACCAGTGCATTCTGAAAAATACGTATATTCTTTGGCATCACCATATAAATGTCTCCATACATCCTTTACTGAAACTAAATCCATAAATTCATCGAATGTCTTTGGTAGTTTTCTTTTTCGCGTTTTTCCCTTCTTTCTTAATGTTCGATCCAATTTTGGGTTTATCACCCCATTCCAATCTCCCATGATTATTGTATCATGGTAATCATATTCTAATAACCTCTTTGTTAAGTTTTCAAAAAACGAAGACTTATTTTCTAGTGGGCCATAAATTCCCACTAATAGAATCTTATTACCAATTGTTTCTATCTCTGCGCCAAACAACATGCTTTTATTGTCTCTAAATATTTCTTTTGCATTATATTTTTTATTCACATATATCGTCACACCCTTTTTTTCTTCCTAATTGCCGATGAAAATTCTTGTCCCAGCTTCGGATTCTTCATTATTTTAAATCCTTATCTCGTATATGAGCTTCTTGTAAGCAAATTATATCTGATTTCATTTTCTCTAAATGATGAAATATCCTTTTCCTTTTAATTGCCGCATTCATTCCTCTAACATTCCATGATATTATTTTCATGTTTTTCTTTTTTCTTTTCCCCCTTTCTTTCTTCTTATTCTAGTTCTTGTTCCTGATCTCCTTCCTTTTCTTCGTCTTCTATTTCCTCTTCTTCTTCTTCTTCTTGATCTAACTCTTTTTTTCCTTGACCTGTCTTCACTTCCATTTCAAATTCCTCACTTCCTCTCCTTTGGCGGTCTTTTGGAATTTCTTCCCCATCTATTCTTCATCTCTCATAATCTCTTCCTTGTTCTTGTTCTTCTGAACACCTTTTCCTCAATTCTTCCTTATATCTTTTCAAGAAATCCTGAGCTTTTAAAGTTGTATTCAAAGTAAATCTTTTTTCTTTGTACATAAAAGTAATTCCTTCTATTTTACACCAACGATAAGGAATTCCACTTCTTCTTAATATTTGAGTCAAAAAGTAATATTCTTTTCTTCTTTTCAATACCTGTGCAGGGACATCTTTGAATATCTGTAATTCATCCTGTTCAATCACAAATTTATTTATATAACCCTGTCGAATCACCAGGTCTTTCACCCTCTCTCTCAAAAAATATATTGCAATGTCCCATGGCAAATTCCCTTTTTTCGCAATAAATGACTCCTTTCCTCCAGACAGACCTCATCCTTCTCTGCTTCTTCCTTCTCAGCCAAGGAATTCTAAGAAGATTATCAGAGGATAACATGAAAATTGGTGTGTAGCACCTTTCCCACTCCCTTATAATTGTTTTAGAAGCCTCACAGCAACTATTTTCACTATTTCTGAAGCTGGACTTTGGTGGAGTTTGGCAGTGAGCTGGAGGGGTATTCAGGCTGCTACCTTGTCTTCTCTACTAAGTATATTCAATCGTACTTCAAATTTACTTTCTACAAATTTCTACAAATTTATCTGGGAGTAGAACACAAAAATGTATTGAAGAAAAAGCAAAAGATTAAAACACCCAAGCTAAATCAAGATTTGCCACCTACTCACGTGAAATCGGGATCAACTGCGAGTAATCAAAGTGAAACCAAACTTTGTCTTCCTACTCACTTGTTGATCTATCTCTCAGTTGCTAATATTACTTACTTTTAGTTGGTGTCAACATTGATGTGTTTATTCCAACACAAGCTTAAGAAGAGAAAAGATAATCAGGACTATCAGGATTCTCTTCTTCCTGAAATTTACTCTTTCAAATAAAACCAGAAAAGCAATCAAACTAACACAGAAGGAAAGGAAAGGAAAGAAGTTTACTCAAAAGTAGAAGAACGGGAGTGGCAGCTTTATTAAGAACGATGGTGGTTCTCACAAGACAGGGATACAGAAATTTAGGTGCTTTACCAACTCACATGGAATCTTCCACGATTAATAAGGAGGGGCAAATAAAACAAGCAAAACAGACAGAAATTCCTGCATACTTTTCTCCAGTGGTCAAAATAAAGAATCCAGAGCCTGATTTGTCTACAGATGCAGAGCTTGATTGGACCCTAAGTAATAGACAGATCTTATTTGATCCATACAACAAGGATGGCATTAATTTGGCAGAGGAATTTGCCTTTGCTGAAAGTAATGAAAATGCTACCCCGCCATGGGACTGGAGATACGGAACCATAATTGAATCTTCCAAAGACAATGCTATTGTTAACCAAACGGAGAGCATTCTAAACCAAGAAATAACACCAGGTGAGATGAAGAATCTAGAAAAACTGACAGAATTAATGGGACATGCCATAGTCATGACCAAGGATCTACAATCAATCAAATCTTACCTCTCCGAATGTAATGGCCTACTAACAGCTATTACTGAAGGATGAAGGTAAGGATGGAATTCCAACCTGAAACCAAGCTATTGGGTTGTGAGGGTAATACATCTCAACATAGCAATGGAAGGAAGGAAACTAAGCGGAAGAACTCCAAAAGAAAACAAAAGCATTTACATAGTGATACTAACAAGTTAAAGAGGAATCTAAATACCAAGAGGTCAGGGAAAGGTCATCGATCACAACTTAAGAGAGGAAAAATGAACTGCCAAAAATTGTTTAATGTCTTGGACATGAAGTCAAATACACTAGAGAACTCCCAAAAAACAAGTAAACAAGAGAAGCCAAATAAAAAAGCACCTAGCCCCAAACAGAATAACCAGACGCCCTCATACAGAAATTATAACAACCCTATCTTTCCATTACAAAATTCCTCCTGCTTTAGCAGTGAGGAACCAGTTATTCAAGATCCTTGGGAAAAGGCACTGAGAAATGACTTGCCTAACATATTTAGATATAATAGAATATTATCAGAAGTTTAATCAGAAAGAGTTGGCATAGGCCGCTATGGATCGGCGGTGGTACGCGCCTCTCGGCGGGGCCTTCCACCGGCTTAGCCCACGGGTCCCGTATGAGCGGCTCCCGCCTATCAACCATTCAGTTTTTGTCAATGTCAACCTCCCTTCAGGGCGGGCTCCGGCGGGGGAAGCGGCCTCGGCCGCGCTTCCCCCCGTCCCGGCGGGAACAGTGATAGGGTCGCGTGCACGTGCCCCGTGTCCGGAACCAGGCTTGAGGGTGACGTGAAAGATCTTCGCCTCGCCCAGGCTGCTCCCAGCCGCTGAAAACACTGCAAAAGGATCT